>VXBT01022073.1:2399145-2494100 GCA_013400235.1 Oriolus oriolus | reverse complement strand
TTTTTTTTGATGGACTGATTTGTTTGACTGTTTCTTGTTTGGCTTTTAGCAGCTTTTGATGTGCCTCATTTGAAGTGTAAGCTATTTTAATAAACTTAGAATGGGCCTCTCAATGCAACTTCTTTCCTCCATTTAAAAAAATGTCACTTGTACAGGCAGGAAGATGATGGTATACATAGTCAGTGATGCTTCTATTCTCGTAACACAAGTGGAGCAAAGCAGCAGTTTAAGCAGAGGTATTAGACAAGGAGGATTAGGAACCCTTCAGGGAACCTTAGAAAACTGTAGCTTGTCCTCTCCTGGGTCAGTAAGACTATTTCTGAAGTATGGATTGTATTAAATCTCCCACAGCTAAGATTTTGGTGCAGGGAGTTTCTTTGATACTTAAGTTTTTTTGACATTGCATTCAAACTAAGTGCATGGATATGAATAAACCTTCATAGTTGAAAAAAAAAAAGTATAAAACACCCATAAGTACTTTCAGGCATACCAACTTAAAATATTTTTCTAGGAGTATGCATGGCTGTGAACAGGGATTATTCAGATGATTTTAAGTAGAGTCAGTGCTAAAAGAACATAATCCTGCAAAGTATTTTCAAGGCTTTTAGATTGTATCCACTTGCATATCAAAGTAAATAGTCATACCAAAATTATACTGTGCCTTGACTGTAACTCAAATAACATGTCAAACATTATCATTAATAGCTGAATCATATCTAGGAGATAATTTCTAAGGGCAAAGATAGTTTACAATAACCTGTTCTACCTGGCACGGAAACAGAGTAGGAGCATTAAAAGCTCTGCTCAAGGTGGTAACATTTGGGTGGGCATAATAATTTGTTAAGCTATCTGAATTACATCACACTTGTTCCTCTGAGCAAGCTAAGCATGGATCACAGAGAGTAGCACAGTCTGAGTGACTGCCTACCTATAGCAATATATTTGAAGAATAAAGGTTTAATATTCCCACTGACTGGAATTTCAATGCTCACATTACAGCTTCATGAAGTTTTATCAGCTGGCACTGTATAAATCCTTCAAGGATTTTTTTCTGCTATCCCCAAGCAAGCAGTGAGAAGTAATTACGTTACCTGAGAGGGGAGAAAATGAAGGCACAATGAAAGTTTGAGGGTTTTGTAGGGTTTTTTTAAGCATGAAAAATAAGAAGTAAAGAGCACTGCTTCTGTTGTTCTTGTGGGGTGGTTTTTTGGGGATTTTTTTTTCCCACTTATGGTTCACCTGCAAGCTCTATTACCAGTTTAACACACCTGTCAAATTCCACTCTGAAACTCTTCTAATTCTGTTTTGCCTTAGCTTCAATACTAATTGAAACTGCTGTTGAGAAATACCTTCAGTTCAGGTAGCTCAGGGTGCAGATGCAGCGGGAGCTGCAGTTTGAGCTCTGGGTGGTCGGAGCCCAAGGCAAGAGGTTATGAACTGCAGACTTTTTGCATAACAAAGGGCCCAGGGACCTGCTGCCCAGCCGGGTAAATGGACACTGAAAGGCACAGCAAAAACTGAGTATTCAGTAGGAAGAGCCGAGACTTTGACATGCTTGGAATGAGAGGATATAAAACCCCAGGAGTCCCTTGGGGTCCTCCCTAGGGGCACCAGCTCAGGCTGTTTCTGCATTACTGCACCTTGAATAAAGGCTGTACAGAAAGAGACATCTGCCACAGGAAGCCTGGGGCTGAACTGGTGAGGGAACCTGGTCTGACTGTGGAGTGGGTGCGTGAGGAGCCAAGGAGGAGCCATTGGCCACTGGAGCTGCCCACTGCAAAGGAGCTTCAGTCCCAGCAGTGACAGTCTGGGGTAGTGGGAGTGTGACTGCCAGGGAGTCTCATAAATGGTCAGACTGGGGAGTTTCCTTAACACTGCCACACTTACTCCAGTTGAGGTGAGCTGCTCTACTGACTTTCCTGCAAGGAATTTGCTCAATATTTTCCCAAGGAGACCTGAACTGTGCAGTCTCCCAAAATAACATTGCAATGTTTTTTTGTGTGGAAATTTCAGAACACACACAGGTCAAAAACCAGAAGATATACTACAGAGAATACTGCGGAGAACATTCCTGTATGGGCAGGAAGATGGACTGCTGGACTTAATGTGCCCTTCTGTTCTGTGACAACTAAGAAATCAGATGAGAAGCTGATGTTCAGACCTGGAAATGTGATTTTAGTTCTGGATCAGTTTGGGGTCTTTACTGGATACATCTGCACTCACAGTGAACTAGTGTATTTATGTATTTAAGTATTTGTCAGCTGCTAATCTTCACTTGGTCAGTGTCACTATCTGGAGTCCTTGTGCTCTTAGGGAAAGTTGCTTCTGGAAATGACATCACAATTGCTGTAAAATTGAAGTCATTCCTGGAAAACACCTGCAAGTATCTGTGATAACTCAGTCACTCTATAACATGTTAAATTATTTATAGTTTGTAGCATTGCAGGGGGAAAGTACTATTTCCATTGCATTGCAGTGATTGCTGATCATCAGGGCGATGCATAGAAGTGTTGTTCATCTCTGTGGTAGAGATACATTTTCAAATATTCATAGCTCTGTGGGAGAAATATTTTTAGCCATGAAATTCTACACGAGCATTCAGTCTGTAAGTTCTTGTGTAGATACATGAACAAAGCCACCCATTGAAGGTGCTGGCAAAAAAAAAAAAAAAGAAAAAAAGGATTTTTAGTGGAAAAAATCTATTTATTCCTGGCTCCATACCCCCCATGGATTTGTACAAGAGTGATTTTCACTTTGAATATGCCGAGTGCAGCCAGTGTTTCAGGCCTAACATTTTGCAAAAGATCATGCTTCTGAAAATGTAGATTTTGGTGTCTGAAGTTGGGGGTTAGATAGTCCAGTTTCAGTCACTAAAATTGGAAATTTGGTTTTCCTCGTCCATGTAGAAGAAAATAAATCTTAGGGTGCTCTTCAGAGAATTCAATTTAGAGTCCTGTGCTGATTCTATTTCCCTAAAGTGACTATACTTGGAACAGGTTTACTGAGGGGCTTCAAAGGAGTTCCTTGTCCTTACAACCATTTCACTTTTCCGCCACACAAACAAAAAATTGCACACATGTACACAGTCATTAGAACCACCTCTTCAAATATGCCTTCCTGCTTTTTATGCTATGGTGATCACTTCTGGATGTACAGCTCTCTATCTCACCCAATCCTTTTTAGGTCTCCTTCCCTATGCCAGGGGTCTTGGAAAAGACAGACAGGTGACTTAAGTTGTGGACTCTAAAACAGGCGATCAAATGCCTTACTACTATGAAAAGTTAAAAAACCCAACAATACAAAAACAATCCAACAACACAATTCATTTTTCCTTGGGGAAATTTCTACTCAGTTTCAACTGCAGTGCTGTTGACAGTAGAGTGGTAATTAGGCTATACACATCCACAAATGAGCTCTTTCCTATCTCCTCTGTGTTAAATCTAAGCACCTGGCCTTCTAACAGCTCAAAGTTGACCTGACACATCTCTTTAGTCTCTTTAATATAGCAGAGGGACACAGCAGAAGTATGATAGAGCCCTGGACTTCTCTAGTAAAAGCAATGTCCAGGACAGGGACAAGTATGAAGGGGCCTTGAAGTATCAAAAGATTTGGGGGGAATCTTCATTGTTTCAGACTGAATGCTTGTTAACTTTTCCATGCAGCAGTAGAGCTCAGCTGTCCTGTAAAGCAACTGTATGCCAACAATAGCACGATTCACAAAAGGAATTTCTGAGACACCTGTCAGCAAGTCTAGCAGTATCTAAATTGCAATGGCATAAGAATTAGGCATCTCTCCGGACTCACTAGGAAAGAGAATTTCCTAGTCCTTCCTGAAGAGCCAAGGAAATGAAGAAAGTGCAAGCAAAGAGAACATGACAGTGAACAGGGTGACAAAAACATCCATTCTCCATAAAGCATTCAGAAAACTGTAAGTCATCCCACTGATGTTTTTCTTTTGAAAACCCAGTTTTAAAACCATGTCTTTAATAGACACATTTCCTAAACTACAAGTACAAATATATTTTTAATTTCTCCTGAAGAGTGAATGTCATCATCCATCTCATCTAGGCAAGTGTAACTGTAATATCAGTTACATCTTTCTGAAAAATATAGCAGGTTTCCTAACACCATCGGTGACCCTGAAGGTGTTTTATGACAGTATCTTTAGCATTTTCCTAAGAAAAATGTATTTTAATGTTATATTTTCTTTGTTTTTCTGCTATCAGTGAAATCCCCCTCTTCCCCTGAGATTCCATGTTTGAAAGTCTACTTGAAATTCTCATTTCAGTTAACCAAACATTTTGTGAGTTTTTCATTATCAGTGGATGATGAAAAAAATACTGACAGCACAATGTTCTTGCTCTATACTTGCAAATGTCAATATCATAGCACCATAGTTATCATTTTGCCTTCACTTCATGAGCAGTGCAGGAGTTCCACTTCAAATATTTTAACACTGCACCAAATCAGATTAGAAAAATCGATGAATCTAAAGGGATGTGATCTCTTCGTTGTGGGCCTGCAATCTTAATTTGGCCCACAATTTTTCAGAAATAAGATGTTATTCAAAATATATAACTTAGCTATTCAACATAGAATTCTATGTACACAATGTTTGATCTGTTGTTTTCATGGTCTGTGTTCATAGTTAATTCTGATAATTGCCACATTTTCAGTTAAGGAAAAAAATAAATGTATCAGTGATAATTCAAAGACCCCTCTCTTCTGGAAACAAGCTCCAATTTATCTCACAGGATTGTATGAGTGTCAGCGATCACTCCTGTCTAACACAGGAAACTGAAATGCATTTGAGTAGGTGCTGAAATTATAATTAAACATAAGTGATATTAATTCGCTGAGACAAATCCTTCTAGGACATACACCCACTCTCAGGCAGTCTTGTGTTTGAATGTTGATCCCTGAATCCAAACACTGAATTGGGAGTCAGTGACTTCCTATTCCCCTCTCCAGCGCCTTGCCCCGGTATCTCTCCTGATGTCTCATGACATCCACGGTTCATCCAGGGTCCTGCTTCCCCTGATCCAACCCTGCCAAGCTGCATTTCTCTTAGCCTGAAACACCCAGATCCTTTTGGCATGTAAAGCAAGACACGGGAGGAAAAGGAGCTGATGAAGACTGATGGCAAATTTATAGATTGGAGGGTGGGCAGAAGAGATATGTGCAAGGTAAGTGTGTGGACTAAGCAACTGTGATGGTAAACAGCCTCATTTGACTGAATTGCTGATGTACCATAATTTCATTTGTTTAGTGCCCTGGCTTTGCATTTATTACCTTCAGAAAGGCAGTGGACACACAAGGAATAAAAGCTCAGTAAAGAATTTTTTTGTACATTTCCTTAAAAAAAAAAAAAGAATTTGCCTTGTTTTAATTCAAAAAACAGCAAATCCTAGATCTGTCTGAGGATGATCTCACCATTTTGAGGTGAACTAGCATATACACACAGCATCCAAATGAAATTTCAGTCCAGTTCTTTAGATACACCCAACAAACACAGTATCATGCAGTCAGTAACAAAAGTAAAGGAATAATGAGTGCTTCCTGCTTCCTTCCCTGACTGCATGTGCTAAAAAATCTAACCATGATGATCTAAACCACACAGAAATATCATACATTAAAGACAGAATCTCTAATGATTTGCCAAGCTTCAGAAGTTCCTATCCTGCTTCATAATTCATGGAAAGATGAATTTGATCCTTTTCACAGTCTAGGTAAGTAGTCATGGTACAACCACAGCCAATGGCTCTCAATTGCTGTCTTGACAGCTTCTCAAAACCAGTTCATCACCACAGTGGTGATCCCCATGTTAGCCAGGTGAATGTCCAGAATACATCAATATGACTGACCAATAAAACCGTAAAAGGGAAGAAGGCTTAGAGGAGATAGAACAATGTGCCCACAAAATTCAGGGTATGATGCAGGGAGTGACTGACCACAGCTGTTACAAAGAACCTGACTTGTATGTCTGCACAGAAGGGACTGGAGGGTGGTTTTTGTTTTAGCTGTCCAACAGCTGAGTTGAAGGTGATGGTGAGTTCATTAAAAGGGTTTGAATGTCTGTATAAGTTACAGAGTTCCCCAGCATGAGGAAAGTGAATAGGTAGCTTAGCCCAACATCAAATATAAAAAATAGACAACTAGAAAAAGAATTTTGTAGTGAACAGTGGCCTGAGCTTGCTTCAACCCACATAATCATGTCAGGCAACTGGGGACACCCAGGATCATGACAGTGAAAATATTATAGAAACCAATACTGGAAATTACTTTGGTAGCATGATTGGACTACGTATTGCAATTAGTATATTTTGCTAAGTAACCTTTAGTTGTCATTTGTATCATGATTTCAATATCATTTATTTCTGCAATATATTTTATTTCTGCAAAATCAGAAATCTCATGTAGTACTAATACCTTACAAGCAAGTAAATTTTATGGAAAACATTCATTAAACACCCTTCATGTGCTGAATATCTAAAACAACCTCATCAGAGAGTATTACTCTGACAGCCAGTCATGACTTGACTTTAGGCCCAGTTGGACATAAGTTCTATTCACTTCTTCCAGAGCTGTACTATTTCAAAACTTAGATACAAAAAATTCAGGTGTAGGTAATTTGACCCACATAAAACTTTTTTCCATCAAAGAACTCTTGCAACAGGAAGTAAACTGTAAGGATTTTTATTCCTTTAAGGCTGGTTTAGTTCTTATTTAAAGCACTTTGGAAAAGGGTACATCATGGCATTATGTAAAAGGAAATTATTTATTCAGTGCAGGAATGGCAACTCAAAACAACTTTTTTTCCCAGACATATTTTCTCTGGTTATCATTTTCTATACACAGCAATACAATTTTCTGTTCAAATAAATAAAAGGTTATGCAAGGAAAAAAAAAATTGTAGTGTCCTCTACAGAGGCATCTCTTAATAAAAAAACAATGGGTATTGTACAAAGCAGCATGCTACTTAAGCAATGTTAGATACTAAATCCATTTGGTATCGCACAGATCAAACGCGGGTGATTAATTACAGACCTAATAGGAAAAGTAAACAATCCATCCTCATTGCAGAACAGTAATCATATATCTTCTTAATCACAGTGGGATTATAACATCCTGCTCTCCACAGGTGTGTAACTTGGTGTCACCAGCATCTGCCATGAATCATATAGAGTTATTATTCTCATTTTACAGTAAATAGAGATGAAAACAACTATACAGTATTGGATTCCTGATTGCACTAAGAGAAAAAAATAGTTATGTACAATTTGGACCGTAATATTTCTTTCTTGTTGTCTTATTTAGCAACTTGGTTTTTTCCAGCTATTATCATCATTATACAACACATAAATGCACTTATCACTGGCATCTAAGCTTATTAACTAAACAGCAATTATATTGCTATGGAAGGACTACAGCAGAGCACACAGGTATCACGGTTTTTTTTTTTCACTCTGCTGTGGTATTCCTGTTAAGAACAAGATATAAACTAAGTACATTTTGCCTAAAAATATATACGTCAAGGTTTTGCTGTCGACTGTTGTTTTTTTATTGTTTTGTTTTCAACTTGGAAGCTGGCTTTTTTTCCCAACCATTTGTAACCATTTTTACTTTACCCTGACAGATGCCACTGCTAGACAACAAATCGGAAGTTATGCGCTGCTGTAAACACTCCTTATGAGTTACAAACTAGAGGAAAACTTAAGTTACCTGGGATCCAGGCCATCTCTTCCATCATTACCACACTGCCATTTCTGTTGCATTTTGTTAGAGAAAAACACACCTGTTGGATCTGACAGTGAGGGAGGGGAAGCTGCTGCAGCTCCATGTCCCCATGCCACCCCATGGAAGGACTGTTCCCAGTAAACCCTACACACAGAATACCCATTTGGGCTTCCCCACCTGCCTTTGTCTCTCTCTGCTACTTTGTGGGTATGTGGTTGAGCTTTTATGACAAAACAGATCTGTTGTATGCCTGCATTACATTTAAGGAATTTTAAAACCTGCATCCATCCAATGCAAGGCAATAGGTTTGTGACCTGGTTGCAAAGTTATAACCTATGTAAAGTATTTTGTGCTGTTCTTGGTAACTCAGTGACTTGGGACCCAATCCAAAATTCAGCGAAATGTGTGAAAAAGTCTTCTTAATTTTCTCATCGTATTTGCATATACATGAAGCAGAAGTGGATGTTTCTATGTTTGAGTCTGATCCATGAAGCTAAAGAGATTCAATCCTATAGCACAACTTGGTTGATTTTGACATAAAGTTTGAGAAAGATGGTGGTTTCCTTTCTTATTTCTTATTTCTTCCAATACAGCATTATCATGGATTGGGAGTAATCAATTTAACAACTGTATATTTAAAATACATATATAAATATGAAAGAAGAAAGCTCTTGGAGGTGAGATCTGTACTTAACTGCTTGTGTGTTCAAAATAAACCTTTGTACAGCAAGAGTTCTTGTCAGCTTGTCTGTCATTTATAAAAAAAGTGCTTGGTAATTGACTCAGAGGAAGACAAATTCATGTGCTGATTCAGGCAAAAGAAGTGGCAAATGCCAAATCCACCTGCTTTAGTAATGGAAAGCCAGCATTCAGTTAGGGTTAGCTTGTTATGTTCTGCAGGTTCTGCTCATGCAGCAATTATTTCTTCACTTTGTTTTGAGTGAAAGAACATGGTGTCTAGTTGTATTTTAAAATTAATCCTTTCTGTCAATTTTGCTTTTCCTGCTTCATAGATTCCTAATGATGTGTTGTAGTGAAGTGTAGAGAAAGGTATAAATACTGTGTTTGGGAAGCAGTACTTTTTCATACAGTAAGATTCAATATTCAATATTGGGTGTGTGCAATGATCCAGACTCTACAAAGCTGTTGTAACTAGAAATGCTCTTTCTTTTCCTTTCCCTTTCCCTTTCCCTTTCTCATACAAAACCTAGGCCTGTGCCCCCGCCCTGGCCAATTCTATAATAGCAATTTGTGGAAAAGCCATGTCACTAGCTGGCTGAAAATCTGATTAAGTGCAGACAGATCCTAAGGCTAGGAAGACACAAGTGTATTTTGTGACTATCAAATTACAGTTTATTTGGTTCTGATGCATTTTGTGTATTTCATGCCTTCTTGACCAGTAGATCTTTAACTATCTGCATCATGTTGACTCAGCGTTTTTAAACATATGCACCAATAAAAAGAACATCTTTTTATAGGGTTTGCTTGAATGATGACTGAAGTTCTTATATTTATGGAATGGAGGGTCTCTTAACAAGGTTTTGATACTTTGAAGTAGGATGTTACTGCTCATCTCTTACCCCTTTATTTCACTGCTGGTAACATAATAAAATCAAAACTTAATTGTAAGTACTTACGTTGCAAAAAACAGATCAATCTGTTCCTCTAAATGTGTCACGTGAGAACAGCAGTCAAGTCCAATTGATTTCAAAATTATGTGGCACTACTACTATTATAGTATTTTCCCTAAGATAGGTTCAGTCAATACATTTACTACTTTTAAAAATAAATGTTCACAAGGCTGATTACCTCCTCTTTTTTTCACCCTTTGACTCATGCCTATTACAAATAAACTGCATAGGTATGGCTTGGATCCATTAAAAAGTATAAAAAGCTAAGAACATACTTTTCTTGAACTTGAGCCTTCTGCTTTTGCCTTGAATTTTCTGAGTCTGAGCTCACACTCAGCCCATCAGTCTTACTAACAGTACTAACAGCTCCTGAAGTGTGCTACAGACTTGCAGGTGATTATATAAAAGTTAAAATAAGATGGGTTTACAAGGATTAAGTGATTCCGTATGTAATCTCAAAGACCCGTAGTTCAAGACAGAACAGTTCAAATAATTCATTGCTTTTTTCTTCAATAAAAATGTAGGTTTTAACCTTTTGGGAAGTCTTTTTCTACAGTGTCAGCAGCAGCTCTAACCTGTCGGTTCAGCAGCACTTCACAACTACTGCAGTTCACTTTCTGTGTGATAGGGAAATGAGAAGCGAGAATGATACTCAAGCTCTTCCAGGACCGTGAAAAAATGCAAGATATGACTGACCATCTCTTGCTATGAGATATTGAAACCATAAGGTTAGTTTCAAAAAAACAGTTGAATGAGGGCAGCTTCAAGGCTTCAAGGCAGAGTAGGTAATAAACAGAAAAATGATTATAAAATGAAAAATTTCCTCTGTGATGTGAGAACTGGTTCAGGGGACATGGGCTTAATGACTTCCTCTGTCATAGGCTGCCTCAGAGACTTTAGGAAAATTACTTAATCTCTTCTGAGCTATGATACAGAGATAGTGAATTCCTTTTATTTTGATTTTTTTTCCCTTTCCTTTCAATTTAAATTCAAAAAGAAGGTTTTTTTCTTATTACGCACCTGTAGAAGTCTTTTAGCATTGTCTCCCATAACATTCTTATTGACAAAGTACAGACTAGAAAAATGGAAAGCAGGAATCAAACAAGTATTCTCTTGAGAACAGGCCAGGACCTTCCCTGTGCTGGATACAGATGGTTCCAGTCAACTTCTGCCAGGTCCCCAAGGGACTCACCACACAGGACACTGCTGAGCCCATCAGCAAAGATGGTCGTGCCTTTGTAATAATATATTTAAGGAAGACAAGGAAGCACTGAGAGAAAGAGGAGGGAATTAGAGGGAAACAATGGGGAAACACTAAGCTCAGAGGAGCAGGACATGCTCCATGACAGGGTAGGCATGATCCAGCAGGGACAGCAGCTTGTGGAGGACCATACAGAAGAAAATTTTCCCTGATGGGAATATGGTATATGATGCCAAAACAGTTAGACCTTCGAAGGGATTGCACCCTGTGGAAGAAGAGTTAGAGAGGAGGAGCAGCAGAGGAAAACCCCTACCACACCTTACAATGCAGTTGTCTCACTGAAGGGGCTTGGTATAAACTGCATCAGTAGCAAGGTGAAAGGAGAAGAGTCCGGAGTAAAGTCAAGCTTGGGAAAGGCAAAGGAGAGGTGTTTCTGCAAGCACGTGCTTGTTTCCTTCTTTGTTTTTGTTTCCCAGTGACCTAATCAGTACACAAATATCTATATTATATGCAAATAAACTGAGTCAAATTCCTCAGAGTCGGGTATCTACTGCCTGTGTCAGTAAATTCCAAGTGATCTCCCTGTCCCGTGAGCTTTCTCATTCTTCCTATTTGCCTGTCAGAGTTAATACAGCATCTGGACAAATACTCTTAATTATTGTTTATAAATGTATTTGTTTTATATGTTAAACCAAAATCAATCCAATAAGAATTATGAGCCAATAAATATGAAAAATATTTCTTATAGAAGGAACGTTTGTTCTTATACTGAAGATGAGGGTAAAAACCTTGCTTGTACGGTTAGTGCCTTCAGGTGTGCAGATATCAAAACAAATATATCCTGACCAGATATCTTCTAGAGTATTCATCATACAAAAAAGGTAGATCTTAAGCATGTAGAAGGTAAAATACTACATTCTACAGACTTACTTTATTCGTTTGTTCAGAATTGTCACAGACATTTTCTATAGCCATTCTTCTCAAAGGATCAAACCAGTCCCTTAGACAGGATTCATTTTTCCCTATCCTCTGTAGGTATGTTTGGTGTAAAAATCGACTTATTATTAGATTAATGGTGTAGACTCTGTTCAAATGTTAAAGCTCATACCATTTAGGACTACTGACATACTGCAAAGATTTATAATAACAATGTCATTCGGAAACTTGGATTCTTAGCAGAGACCTAACATTTGGCTTCTTTGTTAGTTACCCAAACTCAGTAATCTCTCTCTATTCAAGCAGAAGATGATGCACCTCTCTAGGTTAAATAATACTGCAAAACCCTATAATAAACATGCAAAGTTAATTATGTATAAATACACTGTTAATCTACAGTAATAAGGAATCTATCTGTTTGTTGAGTAGGTTGGTTTTTTTCCTGAAGTTTAAATGGAAGTTGAAATATTCCCCAGCTAAACGAGAATATCACTTGGAATTATTTCAAGTCTGTTTCTCTAAAGCATTTTCTGGTCTTGTATTTTAATTTAAGCAAGTTTCTATCTAAAAAAAAAAAACTTGCTTAATTCTCCCCTCATTTTACCTGTCTAACCAGAAGTAATCAGTCAAAGACAGTAGTTATTCCTCTTGATATTTATATCTGAATAAATCCAAATTAATTGTCCACAGATTTGAATAATTTGCACAAGTGACAGCAGACTTTATCCAGTTTTACTTTACAGGAGAAAAGTTCTGACTAGGATAAAGTTAACTTTCCTCAAAGTAACCCCTATAGTATATTTTGGATATGTGACTAAAATGATCATGACAACACATCAGTGTTTTGGCTATTGCCAAACAGAGCAGCACCAAGTCTTCATCTCTTTCTCATGCTGTTGACCCAGCAAGTGAGCTGGGAGTGGAAAAGAGTTTGGGAGGGCACACAGACAGCACAGGTGACCCAAACTGGCCAAAATTAACTACAGTATATAGTACTGTGCTCAGCAATAAAAACTAAGGGGAAGGATTAGGAGGGCAGAGACATTTGAAGTTATGGCATTTGTCTTCCCAAGCAGCTGTTCTGGGCCTACTTTCTGGGAAGTGCCAAAACATCTGCCTGCCAGTGGAAAGTAGTGAAGGAATTCCTCATTTTGCTTTCCTTGTGCATGTAACTTTTCTTCACTCACTAAACTCAATCCATGTCTCAATCCATGAGTTTTCAATTTCTGTTCTTCTGATACTCTCCCCTATCCTGCTGTAGGAGGTGGGGAGTGCATGAGTGACTGTGTGGGTGCTTAGCTGCTGATCAGCATCAACACATGACAAGCAACCTCAGAATCATTCCTTGGAAAATGGAAAATACATATTACTCAGAATGGTCCAGTGAAAAGTAAAACTTTTCCAAGATATCATCCTAAAAGTCACATGAAGGTGTCATGCTGCCACCCTAACTAGATAGGAGAATTTAGTGGCAGTTAACAGCATAAGAGGTTTTTTTCTGAGAAGAAAGAAGCAAATGAGAGATATCCTAGGGGGCAGGTTTCACTGAATGACCACACTAAAAATTGAGTTGGTTTTGGACACATTATAGGCTGAAATAAAACAAAAATTTAGAATTAGTACAGCACATGCATCAGCAAAACAAGCTCTTCCAGAGGTCCTCAGGCTGGCAAGAAGTGGTAGATAAACTTGGGATACACTCTCATGTGGGGAGAAATTCCTCACATGGTTCTTGAACTATCTGCTACTCATGGCTTTAATATGGACAGTTTCCTAGTAGAAACTCAACAGATAAAAAATGCATTTAGTAAAAATTATTATGTTTTTTGCAACAATTTAGTCTTCCATTACCTACTTCCAATCCCAAGCTAATTTCCTTTTTATAGCTCTTATGCTTCCTGCCCCAATCAGAAATATCAGGAGAGGAGAGAAGAAAAAAAAAGAAAGAAAAAAGAACCTTCCTGGGAGTATTGTTACCACTCTGCTTCTCATTTGAATCTTAATCAAAATGTAAAATGCATCTTTCCCCTGAAAACATAAGAAGGACGACCTGCTCTCAAATGTATGGCATAAATTGGGCTGAAAATTTGATTTTTTTTCTATTTTGCCCTCATCACATCACATCTGCACCTTTTTAATAAGAATGAAGCATGCAGCCTCTATATTTTCCCTCTTAATTATTTTCTAATTTCTTGACTGCTCTGTATATTTTTATCTTCTGACTTCTTTCAATGTCTCATCAGCATTTCTGCTTTTGCCTTCTCTATCCGTTTCATCTCACTTTGTCTTCTCCATCCTATTTGCTCCTCTATATTTTTAAACAGCTCACTGATAGATGTCTATAGATTTATATTCCTTTCTCTCCTTCTCATTTTGGTGCTTTCTATCAGTCAGTCATCCTTTGAAGTATTCCCATGTTTGCTTAAACTCAAGGGCCAATATTATATGAGTAAATATAAAACTCTGTCTGCCTTTGTGTTATAAAGCTGCCTTTGACTTTTGTAGCTGTTTTATGCTTTGCATTTAGCCGAGATTTAGGATCTGTGAATATTTCAAAATACTTAAGATCATTGGGAATTTAGGAAAGACTGTGGGTATAAAACACCTAGAAGAAAGATAAAACAAAGGCCTGGATTCTGGGTTATGCAGAGAAAGCTTAAGAAAAATAGGCTTTGGGGTCCTACATTTCCAGAGAACTCTGAGTGATTTTAGATATGCATCTACCACTTCCTACTCCTTTGTCCTGTGGCAAAGCTTCTGTGTTGTGAAATAACACATCCAAGAAAGCAAATGGAAAAATAGCAGGGCATCTGAAATGTGATTCCTGTGTCACACTGAGGGCATTGTGTTTTCCAGCTGGTGGGCAACCAGTTGGATTCAGCTATTTATCCAAGACCAAATCCTCAATGGGTACAAATCATTAGGGCTCAATCAGATGAGAGCTATGATATTTTGCACCGAGTAGCACTTCTCCACCGAATTTACTTTCTCCACAGGTGAACACTACATTCTACCCACTACACCAGGTAGATCAAAGCCTGACTTTCTGTGCCCAGTCTAAATAAGAACTCTTTCAAACTCTAATCTAGGTCAGCATATATGCACAATACATGTATATATATATATATATATATTATATAACATATTGATATTGACATTTCTATAACAGATCTCAGTATTCATAATTCATAGTTAAGATGTGCATTTCAGCTATACATTAAATTTGATACCGTTTGGCATTTTTTTTGTCTATTCAGGATTTTGCGGGGCACGCAGACTGGAATAAGGCAATGTGTTTGTTCAAGGCATAAATCGGGAGCTGCATTAACCATACTCATGGTTTGCATTGTGGTGTTATGTGTTTAAATGTAAAAGCCAAAAATATTCAGTCCTATTTTCATACCATTTTTTTTCCTAACTGACTTCAATGTCTACTTCACTGGCCTTAGACACTGAGAGCCAACTTCACACTACAAACACCTGGGATTCTAAGTGTGAGTCATAGATTCCAAGTCCACTTTTTCACTAAAAAGTGAGTTTTAGTCAGTAGAGTTGAGTAGTGAGATAGCTCTGACCAGTTGTGGGTGGGTATTGTCACGTAGGTTTAGCTGTTTGGTAAACTCCAGCAAGTGTACTGAGTAAAGGTGGCTTCCAGAAGTGAGGTAGAGCATTCATATTGGGTGGGAGTTGGGGCAAGGTGACGGATAGAGATGTGTATTAGGCTTGTGTTGAAGGAATAATGTCTTATATTATTCCTGGAGGTATTTAGGTTAAATTTGTACATCTTTCTGAGAGAGTCACTGGCTAAAAACGAAAGGTATCACTATGTTGGAATGTGAAACTCTACAGGAAAATGAAAAAAATTAAAAATTAAAATACATTATTTGTGCATATTGGCATTACCCACATTCAGTGGTTATTGATGGAAAAAAAAAGAACAAGGAGCAAGACAAGAAGGGAATGCAGAGTTTGTGGCATGAACTAATAAAGCTAAAGCAGCTGCAGGCTTCAGAAACTAAGTTTCATTCTTTCCAACCTTCACCTGCTTTCTCCCAGAAGACCATTTTTGCTCTGTCTCTTATCAACAGGTGCAAATTTCAGTGTGTGCTGCAGTTCTGTTGCTCTAGGTGCTGCTGGTTTCCTTGCACCACTGAAAGCTTACCAACCTAACTTGAAAACTAAGCTCTTTCAGCAACATTATCTCTGATATTAAGTCTTTTTAAACTATCATATTTTTATATTAAATGACTGAAAAATAATCCTAAACAATAAAAGAAACAAACCCAAATCCTCTTGCAGCAAGAAAGTTATTTTTTGAGAAAGTGAAATTATTAAAAGCTAACATTCCTCAATTTGAAAAGAAGGGCAATTTCAGATCTGGTCTTTGAGTAGAGTTTAACTAGTCTGCTCTCAGTTTCTTTTACTAGGTCCAAATCTCTCCTCATACACATGGTTCTGTAGGAAGTAGGGTTCCACCTGGACTCCAATGGCTCCTCTAAAATGATACAGGTCTTACACAGCTCCGGTGAACACCTTGGACCTTAGAGTGTCTCAAAGGCATTTGATGCCTCTGTGAAGAAAACAGAGTCAATCCTGCCTGCTTGGGGTTTTTTCCTTTCTTCTCCTTTTTTTTCCTGAATATAGCCAAGCAAAGATTTGTTTTTAAAGTTCTATGCACAGCACTTGGTAAATCATTTGATCATATCAATTCAGTGTAAACCAAAAATTTAAGCCCTCCATAGGGAGTGAAAACGTTTATCTGAATGCTGATAGATAAATTGTATTCTTGAGGCACGGGTTAAAAACCTTGAGCTTTGTATTTCACTTTGTTTTGTTTCTGTCCTGAAATCTATTCTTAAACAAATCAGGCAAACACACCTTACCAAGCACCATGGGGAAAAGGATATAGGGATTCATAAATATTCTCCTAGTTTGTATGCGTGATTCACTGTCTGGTGGCAAAAATCAATTTGTCTCTTTAAAAAGGCCCCCTTGGGGCTAGAGGAATGCAGAGCTGTAATGGTTTACTGTCTTGAGAGCCTTTGTCTGATGACAAACAGAACAGGAATTGACAACAGAGAGTTATAGTCATGAGTAAAATTATTCATGTGTTATGACTTTTTCCCTCACCTGGCTTTGCAAAACTGCACCTGCAAAGCAGTGTATCTATGTCATTCATGTAGTCACCACGATTGCATGCTTCCCTGGTATTTGCAGACACTGGCAGGGCTTGCATTTTTCTATCCATTTATATGTGTTAATATCCCTTTGCAAATCAAGCACTCTACTGTCTGCACAAATGTACAGGCATTGCTAGATATTAGACCATGCACAAGAGAGAACCCCACTGAGAATGTTCCAACCTTTATGTCGCACAGTGAAGTATATTAAAGAAAAGATGCATGTCTACACACATTTCATTACCTTACAGGAAGCATCACAGAGTGGAGACAGCATTAGGCATAAACTCAGAAAACACAGGTTTTATTCACAGTTGAAGCCTTGATCCTTTATTTGACTTTAGACACATACCATTACCTGTCTGTAACTTTTCCCCTTCTACTAGATCTTATTTCCCTTAATCAAAAGGTAAAAATTTGAAATACCATCCATTTGTACTGTAGCTAATGCAGAGGGGCTTCTGTCTCTTATGGTCACCAGCTATTTTTGTATTATTCAGTAATACCATCCCAAATTTAATGTCTATCTTCCAAATGCCAGTGGAGCTTTGCTAGTTGATAAAACACAAAGGTTTGGCCCACTACCTGAGAATTTTTTAAAGCATCTTGCTTTTTATCTACAAATAAAATTTATTACTTCTTAAAATTTACACTGAAATTAACTAAGGCTTCAATATATTTAATGTGACATAGGAAATCACAGACTGTGGCAATGAAATGCTGGACTGGTCATAAAAGCTTTTGAATTCTTATTTGTTCTGATCAAAAATCTTGAAGTCACTTGTATGTTTTCTAATAAAATTGTTGTGGTTTAACCCAGCTAGCAACTAAGCCCCACACAGCTGCTCACTCACTCCCCACCCATGTGATGGGGAAGCGAACTGAGAGGGTAAAAGTGAGAAAACTCATGGGCTGAGATACAATTTAATAGGTAAAGCCAAAGCCACACCCACAAGTAAAGTAAAACAACTAATCCATTCACCATTTCCCATGGGCAGACAGGTGTTCAGCCATCCCCAGGAAAGCAGGGACCCATTACACATAACAGTGACTTGGGAAGACCAATGCCTTCTGTCCAAACACCCTCTCTTGATTCTTCTTCCCGCCATCTTTATAGTCTGAGCATGATGCCATGTAGTATAGAATGTCCCTTTGGTCAGTCAGGATCAGCTGCCTGGGCTGTGTCCCCTCCCAGCTCCTTGCACACCCCCAGCCCTCTCTCTGCTGGGGTGGGGTGAGAGGCAGAAAAGGCCCTGACTCGGTGTCAGCCCTGCTCAGCTGTAACAAACACACCCTCGTGTTATCAACACTGTTTTGATCAAAAATACAGAACACCCTGGTAGCTACTATGAAGAAAATTCATTCTACGCCAACCAAAACCTGTATGAAAGTGTAACTAAAAATAATTTTGAAAACAAAAGGAAAAAAGAAAGAAAAATAAATTATTAGGAAAACTTTTTTTTCCCCTTGAATGTGTGTTTGGTCAAACCAGTAGTATACTCATTCAATAAAATGGAAACTCTGACTATTGAACCTTGTTCAGTTGAAAAATGGAGAAAAATGGTTAAAAACAAGTAAAGAGATATCTGTCCTCTATGAAGGTACTCAGGCAGATAAGGATATACCCCAAGTTCACATTATATGCAGCAATAGGCTGTCAGAGTACAGATGATAAGTTCTGTTGGCACTGGATGCAGAAAAACAATTCAATAAAGACAAAGTTAGTATTATGCATAAGGATATTCTGGATTGATTGTACAACCAGATGTTGTGTGAAAAACAAAAAGAAATGGTTTTTGTCACCTCTATTCAAACAGACATGCCAGCTTCATTCCCAGTTGAGATGAGAATAGGAATGCATTGCTTACTCTATTAACAATAGGCAATTTTTCTAATAATGAATAGATTTTTTCCAGTCTTCTGATGAGATTGTTGAGTGCCAGATATAGCTGTGAATTTTTTTGGTTTAGTTTCTTCTCTAGAGAGGGATCAAGAGTTTTATTTTGGTCTGAGGATCTTATTTTGAATGCAATTGAAACAGAAGTAAACTGCTCAGTATCATATGTCCACAGGTAATATCTCTCTAACAGGAGAAGGCATATACCCGAGGTAAAGGCTAAACAAGAGATAGGTGGTGAGAGAAAAAAAAAATCAACATCATACAAGTATACATTATTTCAGTGAAAATCTCTTGGTCCAGGTCATCTAGAAGGTACTGCTGGGTGAGGTTCAGGGATATCAGAATATATGCATACTCGCATGTGTTTTCTCTGTTTGTATACTAAACAATGTGCATTGAAAGCAGAAAAAAAAGTTTTAAACCTAGAAATACTTTTTTCTAAATTATGCAATATTTTTTTCTCAAGATTTAACCTTTCATATACGACCTCAGACTCACTGTGGTGTTTAGAGTTCTCTCTCCCCTAAAGAAGAAAGAACCTTCTTTCTTTCATTTTAAAGAATGCGAGTAAATGAAAAGCATTTTACCATTACCTACTACCAGAAACAAAAGAGACAGTGTCAGGTATTCCCAGCCTTTCTCCTAATCCTGTAGCTTTGCATTTGCACAAAACTTAATGACCTGGCATTACATTACTCTACATGCATTTACTGCAAAGACGTTTCCACTAATGCAGCAAGGTCGGTCAATAAACTTCTTATGAAGGAGCTGGAGAATGGAGGTTTTGTAGCACAACCCCCTACTGCCTCCAAAACCAGTTTCAATTTCTTTTTCTTTGAAGACCATTCTGATCATAACCCATTGGCATCTTGCTTAATAGGCACGTCCCATGGCCTGCTGGGCCAGCATAACTTAATAGGAAAGGGAGACGCTGCTGGGAAAACGCGCACAAGAGAGATGAGTTGTAAAAGTGTAATTGGCACACACACACAGCAAAATATCCCTGAAGACTCAGAAGACTTCTCAGTCTTGAAAACATTTACAACCAAGCACTGTGATTTATATCCCAGTTCCAGTGGATTTACTCATGAGAGCAAGTAATATGCTCAGTAGTAATTAACAAGCTCGAATTTTCTCTGTTATTTTCACTGACTCTCACGCCTCTTCACACTGTCAAAGAGGTGTGAAAGAAGAAGGCCTGAGAACAGGATCTTATTTCATGTTTTTTCCTCAAAGACATTTTTGTGCTATCAAATCTGGCTTTGGAGAACAAATGTCACCAAACAAGTAGAATCAACAAATGTTTAAATCCATATGTCCCCATCTCATTTATCTCATCATGTGTGCCCTGACAGTCCCCCAAAACAGGATTCATCTAAATAAGTCATGAATTTAAAAACTGAAATGGTAAAGTGGGCAATTTGTCTATTCAGTTTTTTCAGTTTTCTTTTGCTCTGTATTTTTCCCTAAAAACACATCTCCACAAGCTGACAAATGTGAATTGCTGCATCAAGTCAGGTACCCAGGTGTGGTCAACAAATTAACATTCATTAAGCACTGGTTGGCTCTAGGAAATTATAAATATCCTTCCTCTTCCAAGTTTTAAACCATCAGTTTAAAGTTCCCCATTCAAAATAGCACTCAAAATCTTGTTGAGCTTGTTGTGCTGAAGTTTCAGTAAATGGAACAAATGTGTACGGAAGTAATGTCTTATTTGATTTCTTAAAATCAAGCTCTGCTTTAGCTACTTAAATGTGAATTTAGGGCTAAAGCTGCCATATACAGTGAAATAAGATAAAATTACTTTTTACCTTGCAGAGGGAGTTACATGACAGAACACATTTAATACTGCACTGTGCATACATTCCTAGGAAAAATAAGGGAGGAAGCTTTAGCCTAATTAAGACAATATTTTGTGTGCATTTGTAACTGTAATAGTCAGGAAGGTTTTCTTCTCTGTAAATATTTGAGTTAGAACAATATCCCTTGAAAAAAGTATTTTTCTACATTCTTAGCTCCTTTTTAAAAATTTACTTTATTCCCTGTCTTTTCTCAGAAATTTCATCCAACTTTACATCATAGTTTTTCTTTTTTTTTATATTTGGTATGAGTTATAATGTTTTTTTCTACTATCATATAAACAGTTGTGTAGTACAGATAGACATATTAGTTGCTCAGGTGTAGGTATTCATTCCAAGATGAATCTCTACAGTATAGTTTTTGTCTTCAAGATATTTTGGGATTTAAAAAATGACATATCACAAAACTGTTAAGGTTGGAAGAGACCTCTGGAAATCAACCAGTCCAACTCCCCCTGCCAAGGCAGGGTCACCTAGATCAGGGTACACAGCTACGTGTCAGGTTTTGAATGTCTCCAGCAAGGGAGACTCCCTTGCAGCCTGTCCCAGTGCACTGCCACCAAGTTCTTCCTCATGCTGAGGTGGAACTTCTTGTCCTTTTTTTTATGCCCATGACTACTTGTTCTGTCATTGGGCATCACTGAAAAGAGTCTGGCACCACCCTCATGGCACCCAGTTTGAGATATTTGTATGCATTGATGAAATTACAAGATATTAATTAGGCTTAAGTGACCTTCTGTTCTTTCTAAGCTAAGACAGTAACAGATTTCTCCTATATTTCTCAGAGATGTTAAACATTGATAAACATCTTCCCTTCAAAATGTTCGCTACTTAATTTTCCCTAGAAAAAAGTAGTTTCATTAAATCTTCAATTTTGAATATCTCATTATTCAAAATTATTATTGTTGGTGGAGCAAAATTGACTAAAGTTAAGTGGTTTTCAGTAACCAGAGTAAAATCTTGATTACCATCCAGCTCCATGGCACAATGACCTCTGATTTCATTGCAGGCAGGATCCAAAACCATTTCTGGTATTTATATTATTCCAGACAATTTCTCGTGACATTCTTTAATAAATAATGAATCTTGGATATCTTCCTGAGAAGAAATCCGACATGGCAGGTTAGTTGGTTTTGGCTGATACCTTCTTCCTCCTCACAATGGACAACCCTGAAGAGACCAGCTGAAGCAGACACCTCGATATGTCAGAGCAGTTCTGAGAGAGGGAAAAATTAGGTTGCAAGAATCTAATAATTCCTGAAGTTATCTTTTTCCTTTTCTTCCTACCACTGTGCCCCCGGCTGCTGCCTCCCAGACATGCCAAAGCACTATCGCAACACCAAGTTGCAAGTGAGTAGCTGGAGGGCTTGTGCAGAGGTGCAAGGAGGCAACAGGGCAAGGAAGAGCCTTGTGCAAGGCTGCTGAAGGGAGTCCCTGGCTCTCAGATACTGCCATCCTTTCCACTCCCCAGCTGCTGCAGTGAAGCCCTTGCCTGAGGAGAGACACCCTCATGTGGAGACCACTGATCCAGAGACTCCAGTGAGAAATGTTCATGTGGCACATTTCGCATCAAATAAACTCAGGGTCTATAAGGACCTTCCAGCTGAGTTGTTAGACTATGTTTGTTCGGTTTCACAAAGGCCCCCAACATGACAAAGGTTTTAGAAACTGCCCTTTAGGACAAGCTGCATCAGGTTACCAAACAGATCCTTGTGAGGACAACACTTGAGTGAGAAACCTGCAGGGAACTACAATTTGGCGCTCTTTTCATTTTGAACGAACCTTCCTCCAGAAAGGACTCCTGGTTAACACATCATCTTTATTCTTCCACAAGGGTAAAAAGATTCTTCAGCACGGCTGTAACTCAATCCTGAACTGAGACACATTGATTTCTCTTCCTGACTTACTGGGAAATTTTGCTGTGTTGCCAGAGTACAACTCCACAATTCTGTCTTTGTGAGCTGTGTAGGTACTTCTAAGGGCAGAATTTTAAAAAAGTGTCTCAAGGTTCCCTGTTCAATGACCTAATATTATTTCACTTGAAATAATCTGAGAATACTTGGTAGAACCAGATTTTGATAAAAAATGCTCTTTGAAAAAAAAATATTTTATGCGTAAGTCACATTGTCACTTTATATTAACTTTCTTATCCATTTCACCTTTATACTGTCCTCTGCATTCATTCATTTTTAACTAAGTTATCTTTTTTCACTCCTGAAATAGATTTTTTAAAAGACAGGAGTGCCTGTCTCAGTCTTAAAGAAAGCTGTTGCTCTGGCAATTAAAAGCTGCTTGAACTCTCCATAAGCAAAGGAAATTTTGTTAGAACCATGTTCATACTGTAAACTAATGAAGTTAATGTATAACTCTTTCACATAGCTTTCCATCCTTGAATCTTTGAATGCTTTACAAAAAGACACTTCAGTACTACAATGTAACTTTGCTCAGTGATTTTGGCCTCTTGGGTGGTTTTCTAGTATGGATAAATCCCCAGACAGAAATGCTACTTTAGATCAAAATGCACCTGATCAACCAAGTACAGTATAAATAGCAAATTCTGTAAACAAAATTTTGTGAATTTCTTGCACTGGGTTTTGATTCTGAAGCACTAAATGTGACATTTCTGTAAATAGACTGCTTCTGTTCCACATTTCCTCACAGACAGACATGCTCTTAGCTAAAACGATCTCCAGCCTAAAATTACTAATGGCAGCACTCAGGATCTCTAAATGCCTGTTGTGATTTTTTCCTCTTAATTGTTCAATTTTGATCTAATATCAGATTATAGAGACAGATCAGTTAAGTGTAGTGCTGCATTATGCCATTTCTTTGGCTTCAGCAAATAGGAAGACTTTTAGCTAATGTCCTTTCTATCTTCAGAATCGGTAGATCTCAGACCCTGCTGCTGTGGTTTATGTCCGCATGTAATTACAGCACACTTCACAAAGATTCCTAAATTCACTTCAGAACACAAAGTGTCCTTAAAGGAGAGGTTCTCCTTCTGCATGTGACCACGTCAAAGATCACAGTATATAATGACACAGGTGCACTGCAAATGCCTTTTGGGAACAATACTAATGATTTTGAAGCAGCATTTAAACATCTGGTGTCTCAACAGCTCATGTTACCATGTTGTTTGTGGTATGTCAATAGCTCATGGGAAATCACACAAACCATCCTGTTAAGGTAGAGTAAAAGTCATTTCATTACATACATTTTTGTAGTACTGCTCCACGTTCCTTGTTTTCATGAGTGCCTGTGGTACATGAAATGTAAATTAAAAGCATATAACTAAAAAGTCTCCTCTGGTTAGTTCTGCACTAATCTCAGCTCAGGTTAAGGAGTACCTTTGTATTCTTTAGATAGCTCTACTCCCTAAGCCACCATATAAAACATTTAACAGGCCCCTGCTCACCCTCCCAAAATTTTCTACTGTGGGATTTTAAACAGCAACATAATAACCCTACCTGCAAGGGCACTACATCCACTTTCATTAGCTTGGAAGAAATTTAACTCTACAGAATGCATCCAAATCCCTGCTGTGAAACATGCCATCTTCTAAGCGCAGTCAAAATAAGCTCTATAATCTCTTACTCATTTTAAAATCAAAATTATTCAAGCCTCTGATTTTTCCTTTATTTTCGAGCTGTAGTCTTGATGATTATATAAATCCTGAATAAAAGTAACAGGTCATTATTCACAGTCCTTTTAGTCTTCATTAGCACAGACTGACTCACCAGCTTGCTAAATAAACAGAACATATAGGTTAGACATATGTTTTTTCACCTGACTTATTTCATGATGCAGAAAGTAGTTCAGTTCTATTTCAGCCCTTTCCTGTGTGAGAACAGAATGCACCAATTAATAATGCCAAATTACAGCCAGAAACCCATGCCTGAATGATCTTGTCAGGACAATGAGACTTTTCTGCTTATTATTTTGAGAAAAATCAAGTGAAAGAGAGAATCTGTGAGCAGCTGTAAAATTCTCAGTCCTTTATCAGTGCTACAAATAAATAAGTGTAAAAAGCTTGCATGTTTAATGCTTTAAAATAACATAAAATAAAATGTTAGAAGTCAAGCTTTACGCATGAAGCATTTAAAAAAAATGCCAGTTTTTGTGTGCTTTGCAATGATGGTATCAGCTATTTAGTAATGACTTTAAAGGGTTTTTTAATCCCTATTTGTACAAACCACCCTAAAACCTTATTCCACTTTTATTGGCAGTATTATGAAGAAAAGTTAACTCTGAAAGACAGGTCGAAGGTCTTGGATTTGATGGTAGGGCTCACTGAGAAAAAGAATCAAGAGAGGATTTGCCTGCTTTTGGAATAGCATAGCTGTCCTAGACCCTGCCTGGATACAACAGGTTTGAAAGACTCAGACTGCTATGTCTTACAGCAGTTTATTTATTCCTTCTTACTCTCATGCAAAAGAAATAGACTTCGTTGTTTTCAAAGATTGAGGGGATCTCCATCTCAGAAAATGGACCAGGCATTATTGTGTTGCTGCTGAGTACCACAGCAATTGCATAGCAGACAATTCCCACACTGAGAGGTGGGTTAAAATAAGTGCAATAATAGAGAGTGAGTACAATAAGAAGAAAGCAATCTTCCCCATTGAGCTATGAGCTCTCTTTTCCCAACCAGTCTTCTAACACCTCCCAAAGTCAAACAACTTGTGGGTAGCTTGTTTGGCAGCTGGCTGAGCTGCTGCACACTTGCTGGAATAACTCACCCACAGATGTCTATGCCTACTATCCTGGCAGTGGCCAGACTTTGGAGCATTTCCCGCAGTTTGCGGCAAGAAGCAGCACTGCAACAAGGACTGACTCTTCTCCCACAGGCTCGGTGTTTAATTCAGCTGTACCAAAGCCATTCTCTTTATGCTGGAGTGGTGCTTACAGCATTCTTACAGTAGGTTAAAATGGAAACCAGTTTAGAAGTACTATTATAGCATCACTGTATTGTGGAGACAATTAAAACAGCTATGTTCCCTATCCAGCAGGAATAAATGGATTCTTGCTTTATCTTAGTCTACCAAAGAATCACGATAAAGGAGGAATAACTTCCTTCCAGCCAGGACAGCTGATAATTGTTTAATGAGTTGGGTGTAAGCACAGCAAATAAAGTCATCCACTCACCTGCCGTCACCTAAGCAGCAATAGCTGAACTGGCTGTAGGCAGTGTCCTGTGAGGGGATTCAACAGCTCAGCTAAGAGATGAAAAATCAGTCTTTCATGTAAATCAAATAAATTGATATCTTCAACTAACACATAATTATAGCAAATTTACTTTGTCTTTGCAGTTATTTCATGCCCCATTGTGTTCAAGATATCTCTTTAACAACGGCAAAACCTTCTGCGAAGGCCTCCAGGGCGGACACATCTTTGGCTATGTGAAGTCAGGTGGCAGCTGCTCGTCTGCCTTAGGTCAGATCTGCCAGTGGACAGCTCTAGGTTTCCATAGTGCTTTTTAATGTCTTTCTTCCATGCTCAGATACCAGCTATGAAGCAGTGGATCATGGAGATGTAAAACAAACATCTCATGTGCAAAAGATGCCTGTTCAGATGAGATCACAAACCTTCCACTGTGGTTAACTTAATACAGTTATTGAAATTTCTTCATCAGTTATCGTGTTCGTACCTAAAGCCTCCTTGTAAGGTAGAAGCATTTGCAGAGGAAAGATAGTAAAAAACTTACAGGGCAGCCAAGTCCAGCATGACAATTTCCCTCAGGAAAAAATACACCTGTCTTTGTGAGAGCTTTCGCGAACAAAAAGCTTTTGAACAAACACATGTGGAGGAGGGAAAGAAAAGAATGGACAAACCTGTTAGAAACACTGTGTGATCAAATCTGAGCAAAACTTGATCAGAAGATGAAATATCTTCTTTTTTTTTTTTAATGTAGGTTATGGTGGTTGAAAATATATTTTGGCTTTATTTATTCTGCTGCTCTATCCATTGTGGAGCAGGTTGGCACCTGCCCTTCTACCCTAAGGAAAGGGCTAAGTACAATTGTGCTGCTCCCAGAAACCCCAGCAGGGAACTAACCTGTGCCAGCCCATTTTTTGTTGTAACTTATTTTCTCTCACTGGTCAGCAATTTGGAGGTCACTTGCATGGAAAAAAGAGAGAGCAGCTTATTGGCAGCTACTCTGCTGCCATGGTGATTGTTAGAGTATAGAGAATAGTGCATGGAGGATCATAGGGGGATACAAGGAGGTAGGAGTCATCATTTTTGTATGGAACAGAAAATAATAGAGGAAGAAAAGTAATGTAGGTCTGTGATAGCAAAAACGAAACAACATTTTATATATCAAAGGAAAAGACAGCAGCAAAAGAGTTGCAGAGACAGGAAGGATAGGGATGCATGGTAAATTTCATCAAACTGGCTTAGTATCATTTTAAGAAGCTGTAGTGGAATTGGGGAGATTTTTGTTTGCTTCTTTTTCTCATAAATTCACAGACAGAAAAATGCTGGCCAGCTCTAAGAAAGGGGCATCAGTCATGCAGGCATTTAGCCAACATCACCACTGGGCCCTATGAATGTCAGGTGCTGTTCAAAAAACTAATTAGTTTGTTTTCCTTCAACACTTTGTTGAAAGAATGTTTCATTACGATGCAAATGGTGTTAACTCACAACACAAGCTAATCGAATTCTTTCAAAACATCCCATGTAGACCCTTATCATAACCTGCCGAACAATAAATGCTAAACTCACTTTAGAAGACTGAATTCATATTGGTAGCAGGACGCTGACTGTCAGACTATTTACAGCTTTTATTATTTCAGATACTTTGAGTCCCAAAGTAATTCATCTTATTACCTCTGTTAACAATGGATTGGCACTTGCCACTGTAACTAGCTGGACTGATAGCCGAAAAGTAAACTACTGCCTTTGTGAAAAAAATATGGTTGAAATGCATCCTACCACTTGTTTTTTTCTGCTGCTGCAGCCCCCCCTCTCCTTCCTGCCAGCAACCACTACAGCAGGGCCTCAGAGAATGAACAGGTTCAGGAAAGCTGCAGCCACATGCTCACTCCTCTGTCATCTTTGCCAGTCCAATTACACATGAATTCAGTCTCTCTGCTGTACTTTCCTGCCCAATGACTTTCTCTGAACACACTGCCAAGTGCTTTCATTCCTTTCTACTTCTGCCTTCATTTTGGCTGGATCAAGACATTTCAAAAGGCGGTCTGGATCAGCCCCTGCCTGTTCATTAATCATTCATTAAGTCCACTGTATTCCTGGCCTTTCACTTGGCGAGTTCATTGATTCGAGCCATAGTGAAGCTCAGGTCCCAGAAGGGTGATGAGAGCTACCATGAGTGCTGTGCGTTGAGGGTGCCGTTGGCATGAGGTGCTGATATTGGATGAACGGAAGTTTATAGCACGGCTGAACCGCTGAACCTACACTCTACACAACTCTTGCACAACACATAGTTCCATCTTCCAGGTGAGCAGAGAAATGCCAGGCTGCAGACACAACTGAAGGAAGTGAGAGTCTTGGCCAGGCAGAAAACATGCACTTAATACAAGATGCAAACGCAAACCCGATTGCTCTGCTGTTCAGACCTGGAGGGCTGACGTTCAGTACCACACTACCTCAGCGCTTACCGCTGATAGAGTTTACACTGATCTCTCACAGGAACCAAAAATCAAGTTCTGGAAAACCACTGATGTTGAGTAGAGGAGAGTGTCAATGCCAAATTGGACAAGAACAAAGGGTAGGAAACTTTTTTTCTTGGTGCCAGTCATGTTACTGACTTAGAAGTATCAATGATTAAAACAGTAGTACTCAGAAGCCCTAGAAGAGTAATAACAGTAATATTAATGTCACCATTTCTCCAGGTGAAAGTATTTCTCCCAGCTTCACAGCAAAATCCAGCTTAAACTCTTACTCACTGAAAGAAGTCAACCATTTTGCAGGCAGAAAGAAAACAATACAGAGATTACCAAAATACAGTATTTTGTAAGTAGTGTGATTTATTGTCAAAAAAAATGTGCAGATAAGCAGATGTGCTTTTAGATAGAAGCAGTTTAGAGACCTTGAAAATACTAATATCCACTTCAGAGTTTCTTGTTTTGTTCTTGACTCAAACAATCTCAACAATAGGTTAATAGACTTAACCTTGCCACTGGAAGGCACGCTCATACATGTGCAAAATAAAAGCTTTTACAGGACTGATAGCATAACTGAGATGAAAATAGTAATTTCTATCCACAGAGTTTTTAAAGACATGGAGGTAATTTTTAATCTGATATTGTGATTGAAGTATCATCATTCAGAAACCCGTGTAAAAATTAAAATTTGCAGAAGAACACTGTTTTGGGTAAAAGAAAGCATTCTAATTTTTTTTAATTTCTGAAAGTTTCATTGCTATTTAAGTAATTTTCTCCTAATTTCCTATGTTTTTTGAAGAAAGGTATTCTTATTTCTGGTTCAAAACACTTTTTGATGCAATATTTATCCAATTGAAATACAACATTTAATACAATGGATTTTTTTAAATGTTTGAACTTTACACGTGATTGGAGGTTGGTTGAACTGATCACTGATTCATCAGTCCTGTAAGCTAATATGTCTCTGGTTTTGTCTGTTTCTAATTCACACTACTGAGTCAGCGGTCCCTTCAAGGAATGTCTCCCACTGGTCCATCTAGGTCCGAAGCCTGCCCTCAGATCCTGGTTAGACGATTCTGTAGCTCTCTTGCAGCCCATATACTTGGTTTTCTTCCAAAAGTAATAAGATTCAGAGGGAATTGGTGCACATCCCAGTCTGCTCAAATACAGAATGAAAACTTGGGGATTGTAGCAACTACTCCCAGGAGGAGATTGACTTCACATTTTCACAAAGAAACCATTTTTCATGAAGTTCTATTAAGAACCTTTTATTTGGATCCTCTGACAGACATTTATGAAAATAAAAAAAGGGAATAGCTTTTCTTTGCAAAACTCTTGACTGTTGCAGAACTCTTGACTTTGCAAAACAATATATCAAGGACAAAAGGAAGGGCAAGTGAAACCATGAAGGTGGATATTGTGCAAATGGGAAAAGAAGCAGCAGAAAGAGTGTGTAGGATGTGAGAAATGAGAGATCTGGGGTGGTTGTTGCCAGACAAAGCATCTTTAAACACACCTTTGCTGCTAAGTGTTTCTTACACTGTACCAGCATGAAGTAAAAGAGGGTCTATGTACCAATGAGCCCAGATGGAAAAATAAACAGAGAAAGGTCTAAATTTGGCTTAAGCTGATTAGAAATATTCATTCGGTTCTCCGTATTTCATACTCTGAAATTCTACAACAGAAAAACAAAACAAAACAACAACAAACAAAATCAAAAAGAAAAAAAACAAAGCAAACCACTAGCTCACCAGAATGAAATTCACCTCACAACTCGGAGGAGTATTTGCTTTGAAATATAATTGAAGTAAGGACAGAGTAAAATTACAGAACAGCAAGGCAAGCACCCACTGCATTTTCTCTATGCGATACTGTTCCAAAAACTCAGTGATGCAAGATGCTCATACTGTGTAAAATATTAAATTATTCATTTGATTTGTATTTAATGGTTCCAAAGAACCCAAGCTGGTAAAACACACGCAACACTTAATGCACCTTTATTTTTATTCTTTTCTTTTTTTTTTGCTTCAGAAGGCACTTGTTCCAACACCTTCTGCATGCAGACTAAATTATTTCTCTCAAGTTTTGTCTCCATCCAACATTAGCAGAAAGGTGTATAGTGTTCCATTCCCATGAGGCACATATGTTTTCACACCTCCCAAGCACATCACTTTCAACTGCTTGTTAAACAGAGCCAATGAAACTGAGAATTCTTAAACAAAACACACATTAGCATGCCTCTTGTTTTCTTAGATTTTCATTGCTCCATTTACTATTTAGAACTTCATCCCACTCCTATTGAAGTGAATAATGAAACTCCCATTGATTTCAATTTGAAAGCCTCTCAAATGCATTAACATCTAACTGTTGGAAAAGGGAAAGCAGAGCTGTGTAATGTTATCAACTAAAGTTTTGCTTCTGTGTCTGCTCTACACTTTTGCATTGTGGAAGTTACCGCTTTATCAGGGATATCTTCTGCTTGTGGCCATGTTTTCTTGTCTTTTTACAGTGCTTCAAATTTTATCAAAGTCATACTACTGGAAGAGATAAAATTAAATTTAGAATATACATCCCAGCTTTAAAATCTTGCATGTCTAGTAGTTATCAATTATTATTTAAACTTTTGAGGCAGAAGAGATGAGAAGAGATGTTAATCTGGTCCGACTCCTGTTTGATAATAAGTCTCACAGAACACCAGCTACTGCAGAGATAATTACCCCAAGCACCAGGGCTGCCCTGTACATATACTTCTGAAGTAACTGAGGCTGGGAATGCTAATGCCACTTCCTCAGCTTCCATCTGCTGCACAAGCTATCTCCCTCCTCCCACTTCTAAACACCTCTGTGGCTCTGGGGCTGTCAGCAGAGCACGTGCCACTATCCATTCCTTCTCTTCCCATCCTTTCAGAGTCCTGTTACCACTTGTTTAATTACCTGCTCCACTAACCTTCACCATCTCCTTCCTTTTCCATCCTTCACCCCTGAATGATTTTATGGGTTCCACTTCATCTGAAGAAGATGTTGATGCCAGTGAAAGTGTAACCATTCAGAAAGAGGCAGCCTGCACAGTCACACTAAAACTTTTGCATCAAACATTCAGTCTCTGATGATCTGGCAGAGATCTTTCAGAATAGTGAACAGTTTCACAAAACTGGCTTCCAAAATCCAGTTCAGCTCTCCATCCTTCCCATATTTTGTATCATCCCATGCATTTAAACTGTATATATTTCTGAATTCCCAATCTCATCCATCCATCCCTATAACAATTCCTTCAGGAAAAACTCCTTTGAAAGAAACACCTCTTTGATAAATCACAGAGTATGGCTTGCCTATATTAACAGACATTTGTTTATAAGCATAACTAGATCTACTTGAAATATGTATTTTATTGTATTTGTTTAAAACAGCCATGGCTAAAATTTATTTTTGCTTCTTTTTGAGAAAATTGCATTTTGAAGCTCAACAATTTTCATATTCTCCCACCTCCTCAAGATGCACTTAAGTAAACATAATCAGTTTTGTGCTGAAGAAAAATATTTCATTGACACTAAGTACATGTTTTAAATTTATTCATGAGTGATAGGTACTTTAAGTAGCAGTGACTTTTCTGTTGCCTGGGCCAAGCCTTTCTGGTTTCACTGTCAGTGATCAGTTAAAGTCAATAGAACTGTGATGGAGAGATGCAGCCTTATTTTAGGCAATTCTGAATGATTAAAAAAATATGAAACTCAACATCATAGCTGTTTCTTGATCAAATTAAAAAACATTAAAAAATAATTAAAAGTAAGTAGTGAGTTTTTGAACGAGGATTTGAATTTTTCATTGCAGAGCACATCCATCCACATGTTTCAGTGGAAATTAAGTATGCTTTTATTTCATTTTAAGAATTCTTTTTTTCAGAATTCATCATCTCCACAAGATGTAGGTTTGCTTTCTTTTGAATATAGACAAACCCTGGTCCTCAGTTTCTTGTGGTGACAAGTTCACCGCAGAACAGATTCTCCTGGCTTTTGCTGATATTTTCAAAAACAACTTGCAGAGTGACTTGCTGCTCATCTTCACAGATGGTGGCAAAAAATATCCAAAAGGAGCAATCAAGAAGTTATTCAACTTTTCTAATATTTTAAACCTGATGGTTTTGAAATGTAGATATCATATACTCCTCAATTGTTTTTTATTCATTCCCTTTAATGTTTTTTTTTTAACATTAGCATATTACCGGTTGTGGAGCCAAGAGGAAATAGAAAGAAAGATCTCTTCATCTGCTTAGCCCCTCTCTTAATGTAGTTTTTTCAGTGTATGTTTTTGAAGAATGAACACTTTGAATTTTTTAAAATTTTTAAAATTTTAATCCCAAGAGATCTCATGTAATATTTAATACATTCTGAAAGACAGATCTTTGTCTCCTCCTCTCTGGCTCAGAAAATTCAGGTCACATCTGGCTTAATTCTAGCAGGTGAGAACCTCCAATGCCAATACTGCCAGCAAGTCACAGACACACTTTGACACAAGCAGTCAGATCGAATGACTGCATATTTATGAGACCAGTTCCTTCTAGTCAGTGCCCAAGTGTCCTTTCAACAGGATATATATATTATATATATATAATATGTAACTGATTGCCATGAATACAACCATATATTTTTCCAAAGGAAGTTGCCTTTTGCTCTTCTCATTATCATAATGACTCTGTTCTCTTCTCTAAATCCTGCTCCCCATTGGAACTAAACCTTCTTTGGAAAAATATAGAAGGACATTCCCTGCAGCAGGGGTGAAAAAAAATCTCCTTTCAGTGAGGTATGATTGATTAAGGTGCTGTGAATAAACAGATTTTTTTTCCCTATCTAAACTCAAAAATTTCCTCACGAAGTGTCTGGTTCTTGATAGCATTTTCCTGTTTGGGATTGAAGATAATGGACTTATTTTATTTTATAGACTTGGGGAAAATAAACATAAGTAAAAGGCGAATCAAAGACTCAAAACTTCACTTCATGTAAGAACTAACACAAATATAACAGCCATTCAGCAATTCCTGACTGTTTGTATCTTGCACACAGACTGGCAAACTCATGCATTTGAAATCTTTTTGAAGGGAGGACTACTCACAGATGCCTCAGCTGTACTCTTATTATGCAAATGTATGTTGACATAAAGTTGCCCAAATATCTGAGAACTGCATTATCCTAGTGATTCCCACAGCACTGCCCTAGATCCTACCCTTCTCTACTAACAGCACTGTGGTTCAATTGTGGGAGGCTTTAGAGCATACTGATGCAAAAGAGCAGAATTTGCCCCTTAAAGTAACAGAGAGATTGACATATGTTTTCTCCATCCATTTGGCTAGCCTACAATAAAATGCCTGGTGCTCCATCAGAGTTTGTAATTGATTGGCCAGTAAACAGCTTGTTGATAATAACATATTCTCGCCATCTGATGTTTTGAACAATCCAGTAGCAATCTGCAGCAACGCTATTTACACTATGTTTCCTGCACTGGGCAGGGATCCAGCTTTTACCACCACCAAGAACAAAGAAGCAGGAGGTCTGTCATAACCTTCAGAAGTTTTTGTGAGTAATTTTAAGGTTTTCAGAGACAGTTCGGCTTCTAGCAGAGGATTTGAACATGGAAATATTTTTCATGTTCTTTGTTTTATGCATCGGATAATAAGGGGGAAAGAAAGATGTACAGAACGAGTCTTCATAATAGATAAGCATTTAAAGGATATTGTCTTCGACTTCCTGAAAAGACAGAGGTTCGAGCAATACTGAGAACATCCCATTAGTTACATTAGGTGACCTTGGACTGATCTTCCAGGCTGTGTAATGCGGAGTATCTCAAATCATGTGCTCTGCCTATTTAGATTGTCTGCACTATATCCCTCGGGATCCTCCTATGGAATTCAGATCACCAGGGAGCTTGATGTATGTATATGTTTGTTTACACACATACATATTAATATGCAGGCAGGTTTCTGCCAGACCTGAGCTTGGAATCTAACAATCTTCTTAGCTGAGTGACCCCTATTGGTTTATGCTCTCTATAATCAAAAATTTTAAAATTATCTGCAAATGGGACATGTAGGTAATGCCACTGACAGGAGCCTTAGTGGAAGCAAGGTCTCTCCCAGGGTCAGAAATATTCTTCAGCTCTCTATAAATGCTTAGTACAGGCACTGAGAGTACAATTGCCAATGGGCTGAATTGTGAGACTGAGGAACATACCAGGAATGAGATGTGTCCAGAACAGAACAAGAAGCTACTGGGGAACAGTCAATTGCTTTTGGAGCACTGTCTAAATTGAGGCACTTCCATTTCTATACAACAGCAGAGCAGGGGTTGAGAGGATCTAAACCTTGCACTTCAGTTTCAAACTGCCCATTTCAAACCCTCATTTCCATTTTAACAGTTCTTAAGCATGATTATATTTTCTTTAATAGAAGTGTATATTCTGCATGTAATCAAAAGGCTTAATAATGATCTCAAGTTATGTTGTTATCAGTCAAATCCCAGTGAAGTTAATAGATTTATCTGGACTTTTTATAACACTGAAAATGAAACCTTTTCCCTCGCCAGTGGTTATAATAGTCCAATATTTGCTAAATATTTATAGAGTAACAAACAAAAAGACATAGCACCTATTCAATACCTGCACTGCTTCTCTTTTAAAATATTCTCAGCTGTCCTGTTTCTTGCAGTTCCCTTTTAACTCATTCAACTCCCAATGTCATTGGTTATTAGATTTAAGTTCTTTGTTGTAGCTATAACAAGGTCTTCTTGGTTAGAAGGAAATTTAAAGTCTTCCATAAATTTAAAAAATATTTTCATGTAAGATTCTTGTACAAAACTATAGTCATGCTGTATTTCAGTGTGGTAAAAAATGTCAACCTTGCCCACATTTTTTTCTAATTAAAAAATTGAAAGCAAATAAAAGGCATTAGTATTCTACTTAGTAATTTCTTCTTTGAAGATATCACTTTAATCGTGAAGATTTTTCACTTACACAATCTAAGAATTCACTCTTTTTTTTTTAAACTATTTGTTTTATAAATACTTGTCTGAAGTTATCTCACCATTTAGTCTCCAATGGAGCTTTTTATTCTTTGACAGCACATTGGCTATATACCAGTCTGGGGTTTTTTTATCCTTTTCACAGATTCTTCAGCTCAGCTGTTCCATATAAGCTGCCAGCATTTTTAAATGGCTGCTTTCATTATTATTTAATGTGTGTTGGTTTCAGCAAATATTGTAACTACAACTGTTGCTTATTATGGGTCTTTTTTTTCCCCTATAGTCAGTCAACTGGCAACATTCCAAACTCCTTTTTAATTTCCTATGACTAGAAAACTGCGCTTGCAAGGTCTACTCACTCTTTAAGATGTTTGACATCATTATTATTTAATATGCTCCGTCAAGAAATGTTGTTGCCACAGCATTTCCTGACAGCTTTACAGTTCTGCTACCTCATTAAATACAACTGTAATTGTGCTTAAAAAAAAAAAAACAACTTTGTACAGAGAACTTAAGAACCTCCTAAATTTCATTTGCTACACAACTACTTCCCACTCTGTCCAGAAATATCATAGGAGACTGACTTGCTACAAATTTATCTTCCCTGAGTTTCCCGACAACAACTGCACCCAAATGTAGTTCTCAGGATAACCTAGAAAATTTCAGTATCTACTCACCTAGGCAAGAAGTATAGATAACGGAGCGGTTCAGCACCTCTGGCTCAAGTTTACTTTATCAATGTCAAAAATGGAGGGATGAAGAGGTTTCAAAAGTCACTGGAACTTTCCCTTAGTCATTTAAGCAAACCAAATTTAGCTAATGCTTGCAATTCTATTTAGAATACTTGGATTTGCAAAGCCATGATAGAATTTTTGCACGGCCTTTGAAACTTCATGATTTGTAGGTTTTTTCCTCATGATCACATACACAATAAATAGATGTCCTCATCAATAATGCACCAAGGAAATGAAAATCCTCATATTCCCTAAACTTTTCTGTTCACTGCCTAGCCTTCTATTTATCCCCTTAGTCAATTCTGCTGTATATATTGAAATTTTCCCACAGGCAATTTCACAAAATTCTATTAGGGTATTCAGTTATGAAGGAGACTCCTTCCTCATCTTCCTCTTCTTTCCTTCTTCTGCCTCACTCTCCTCATTCAAATCTAAACATACACATCAAAAACAAAGAACCTTATTTTTCTAGCATTTTCTTTATAGAGGGGAGAAGGAAAAGGTATTTCTTAGTCTGAGACATTAAGAAAAGGGTGAACAGGAGGGTAGGAGTGGTGATTTAAGTCATGTCAGCAGGAAAAGAGCCTTGCAGACTGATAAAATTGGAGAAGGTCCATCATTAGGTGGTAGAGATGCAGAACTACCAGAAGATGTAGGTGTTTCTTTTTAAGCAATTTTCCAACCATAAACAACATGGAGTCTTATTCTCTGTGATACTCTAAAGCTGTCTGTCAGGTGTAGCTGAAAGTCTGTGGTTCTAATCCCTAAGCACAGAAAAACCTTCACCATGGGGTAAAGATTTAACTCATGGCAGAAGCAGCTTCCTGCTGGAAGGGTGGCAGTTTGAGACTGTGACCTGCCACAGGAACTGGGGCCCCTTTAAACCCAATAATATACTATTTGAAATGCAGTATCTTGCCTTTTCTATCACAAATATAGTGACTTCATTTAAGAGAGAACAGTAGGTCTTATCAAAGGTGTTTTTTATCCTGTCTGTTCAGTTACTCCTCCTGGGGAGAGGAGATGTGTATGAGAGAGAGAAAACAAACCACATGTGCCAGATACTGCTAGTATTGCTCAAGGAACTCTGAGAAGTTATTTGAACACTTTTATTTGATGGCCATACATGATTTTATTCAGAAACAGAAAGTAGTTGTTGGTAAACTTCAGCAGCATAGACCTTCATGGTATCTCATGCAGGCATTTGCATTTATTACAAAGAAAAATAAGTATTAATTGGCTACTGTGTTTCAAGATATTTTCTTTTCATCTTTATAATTGCACAATGGTTGCAGTTTTGAATCCCATTATGCTGCCTTCAAGTTGAAGTAAGAAATGGGTCATTTTGCATCAGGTATCATCAGAGTCCGAGTCATCAACCATAACCTGCTGTTACAGTTATATCCTTATGCAAATTAACACAACAGCCCATGAATTCAAAATTTTAAAAATTCGTATATCGGGAAAACATATTCGATCTGCGTTTCCACAGATATTTATCAGACTAGGTATCTACTAGAAGTGATTATTTGAATTATGCATGACTATTTCAATTATTTAGCACCTACACATCTCTAATAAAACAATTAAGTTCTACCTGTCTAAATGAAGCCATTTCAAACTTAATATGAAGAAATAGAATAAGTAGATATTCACACACTAAGAGCATGTCATTGTTTATTTGTATTGTCCAATTTCAGTTCACTAAACACCATTGTATTTGCAATGAGAACGGAATTTCATACAAATGTTTCTTTCAGCTATGCTGTTTAGTTTTTAAAATCTGTTTTCATCTACAAAATTACCATCAAATTTGTTTACATCAAAACAGGAATTACATAAATTAAATTCCCAATGAGATCTACCTTAAAAGAATATTAAGGTTGAAAAGTTGAGTGCTCAAATGAAGAACTAACAAAATTAAGTATGCCTGTGTTATTCACATGCACATACATCTTCTTTCCCTTGTGAATCTGTGGTGTTTCTAAATACAGGATCCTCTAAAAATAACTTTTCAAATTCATTGCCATTCAATGGTCAGGAATAGTGATTATTCTAATGAAGTCATTATAGTTATATATATGTATATATATATGTAATATTGCAATTTTAATTCCATGTTAAAATTCAATGCTTCTATGTTCATCATCCAGTGCTTTATTTGTTTTACAGTACTCATCTTACATTTAACTAAAAAAAAATCAAGTTTATCATAGAATTTAATATAGGAATTTGCCGCATCTGTGAGAAGTCTGTGAAAAGTCAGTGGGATAAGGAGGCATCACAGGACCAGGTAACTCAGATAAAAAGATTCCACATTACTTTTTTCAGTGGTAAAAGTTAAGGCTATACATAAGAGTTTGGCCGGACTAAGAAGCAGATCTTATTTTTTGTAAATACGAGTTAAGTTGCAAACAAAAGTGAATGCTTTCTTTTGAGAAAATTAATACTGAAATTTAAGTGATCCACTCCAAATACCAGACCTATAGCTTCTGGTAGATCTAAAATTAGGAGTGTGAAAAATACCTCCTGTATTTCCCTTCAGATTCTTAATGATTCATTTTACTGATGCATTTTCTCTTGTGTTTATCTTTTCACTGTTTTAATTTTCATTCATATTTACACCAAATATGTAAATGCAGTCCCAACACATTAAACAGCACATATATTTAGAATGTTAAACACACACTGTACATCAAAAAATGCTCTAGAGTTGCTCCCAACAGAGTTTTCCTATCTAAAGTTAATGAGTTTTAATGTACGGTTTCCTTGTACCTTTCCTTTCTCTGCACATCAATCTGTTCATGGCATCTGTCAAGCATGCAATAACAGGGAAATATTCTCTGGGGCTGTCAGTGAAATGACACCTTTCTCCTTTACTGGAGTTTGAAAATAATGCCCATATTTCTCTGAAATTCTCCAGGCAATGTATGTCTGACTTACAAAACCAACACCATCTGCCCAGGCAGATTCTCAGAGCCAATGACACATAAAAGATTTTATCTGATCTCTGATGTCAAAGATACTACATTAGGTTATCAAACTTCCACTTAACTAGATGACTTACTTGCACACCTGACATGCAAATAGAATGGTTAAATAGGACAGTGACTGAGGTTAGTTCACTGTGTCATCACAATCAATTATTATAAGCAAGGACTCTAATTTATGAAGAACTATGCAATTATACATTCAAATAAAGTATGGAACACCTTGGCATTGAATCACTGCATGGCAGATGACCTTATTGAAAATATATGGATTTTAGCATTCCTAAGATATTTAGAAGCACACATTGTATCTGTAGGCAACATACAGACCTGTACTTACCCTGCAATTAATCATTGCACAAGCAAGTCCCCATAGGTTTACATTTTGAAGCTAGCAAATGCCTTGTGGTTTCCTGAAACAAAAAGCTCAGAAATGCTCAAAATTAAGAATGTCACCCACTTCAGAAGAAGGCTTAAGTGAGTTGGCCTCAGTTTTTCATTTATGCAACTGTAAAATGGGTGTAGTTTCCCCATCTGCCTTAGCTGATGGAAAGATGTGCATCCATATTTATTTATTTATTTATTCAGTAAATTATTCTTGAGGATTTATTGAAGAATCATTCTTAATTCTAATAAGCTAAATAAAAAGATTGAAGTAATATAAGAACTGCAATTCAACCTGCAGACAATGTGGATTTGCTTCTGATAATCACATTTATTCTCCAGGCCAATTATAAACGTACTAAATGCCAAGGCATCACCATTTACAGATGATATCAGAACTTTTACCCATACAAATCTTCCTTCTTATTGTCATTACCACAGCATCTTCAAGTATGATGACTTCAAATGATTCCTCTCTAACCTGGTGATCTTGGCTTCTGTAATTCCGTTTCTTCAGCCTGGCTCAGCCTTACCCTTTAATGTTAATGACAAAGAAATAATGTATATTGAGTGAGAACTACACTCACATTAAGAGGAAAACTTATTTTTAACAACTATTTTTCCCCAGGGGTATACTAAAAATCACAATCAAAAAATAAATGAGGATGTAACACATATCCCTAGTAGGAAAGAAGATAACCATGTGCTTAAGCAACATTGTCTCCAATAGGCTGGAAATGCACTGGCTAAGTGTCTTCCTGAAAAACGATGATGGATTCGGTTGGTGCCAGTGTGTCTGAATTTTATTAGAGTCACAGAAATGGGGGTACACTGTTATCGCTTTTCCTGAATGTGGCACAACCTAATTTCAACATTTCATTTGATTAGTAAGAAGGTTGTCTATAAAGAGTTGATTATTTTTCTGCAATATGAATTCTTTCCCAGAGACAAAATAATTAACTTTAATTTTCTGAGCAACTCAAATTGAATTGACAGGGGGATTCGGGATGTTTTCCTACTAGATGTCTCTTTTACCCCTTTATATGTCATATGAAAGGCTATTTCTTTTAATATAAATATTTAAGCTCAAAATGTGTTTTAAAGTTATTGAATACCAAAATAACTAGAAGAGAAGGGCGAGTTTGATGAAAGTCTAGAAAGACTATTTTTATCAGTCATTTTTAAATCATTATCAAAATATCGTTTACAAGCTCACTGACAAAAAAGGTTTCAGCTTAGAGCATTCCAGCACCTCCTGAGAAAAGTATGACCAGAGAAGATTTTTACTTTTTTTTACCAAGTGTACATCAGTCTAGAAACACAAAGAAATAAAAACAGGTTAATATCTATGCAGCAAGGCTTCTGTTACTTCATACAAAAGTAGCTTCTTGTGTTTCTCTAGTTCCTTCCAAACTTCCTTTGTTTTACTGCTTTAAAAAAATAAATCTTCCTTTTTATGCATCATCGTAGACAAGAAAAATATTAAATCTGACCTGCTCTAATTCTCCCAATAGCAGAGAAAGAACCAAATCCTGCCGACTGCTTTACAAAAACAGACAGTCATGGCTTATAACTAAACCAAGGAGATCTTGGCCCCAACTGGGTTTCAGCTGCAAAGAAAACTTGCAGGGGATCAGCATTTCACCACTTTCCAAATACTTTATCCAGAGAGTATCACAGTAACCTCACCAATTTCTGTAACACAGAATACAAAAAAAAGTACTATTCATCGAATGCAGTTTCTTTTTACTATTCCTTTTTCAAATAAGTATTCATTTATTGCTGGTTTGACCAAGGAAAAATCTTTCAACCTCAGGCTGATGGTCTGTAACTGTGAGATGCGAGCTCCTCTGTTAACCCACCTCCTAAAACCCCTGCTGCTGGGACCTGGAAGTCGCCTCCTGGATTCAACACTCTAAGTAAGAAAGCAAACCGTGTCAGCATAAGTCACTTAAAGAGCAGCATCTGTGCTTGTCTTTCTTGTCGTCCTCTGGTACTTCAGACACCCTGAATAATTGAGCTTGCTGGACTTCTAACAAGTTATCTATCTCTGACGACTGGTGTGCTGTAAATTCATACAGAAAACTATTATATTCCACTGAACTGCTGCAGCTCCCTAGATAAAATGGTAAATTTTCAGCAGATCTTCCTGTCAACTTCAACCTGAAGGTAGGATTTAGGAAGGTTACATATCTCAGCAAACAGGCAGTTGGAAGAGGTTTTTCAGCACCTCTCAGTATTTCCCTTTAGTAAAGCAAGGTGAGGGCTTTTTCAGCCCTTAAAGAAAAAAAAACTGAACACATTTATTATGGTTAAAAGACTTTGCTGTAACAGCTGCAGAAATTTTGTCTTGAGGTCACTGCGTTGTCAGAAGACCTGAAGAGTTGCTTCTCTGCATAGAATATAACAGGTTTCAGCGGCCTTCCAGCCTGCAGTGGAAGAATTTGGCAGATATTCCCTTTACAGGCTCATTATTTAATGTTTGCTCTTTCTCTTGTCTATGCTTTCAGCTGAACTCCTTTAAAAAAAATGGACAAAGGAGTATCAGTCTCTAAAATTGATGACTCTGAAGACAAATACTTTTGGGGAAAAGAGTCAGAGTATCTGCTATATTTTTTCCTAAAAGTTTAATGGGTGAATATGTGTATTCTATTTGGACTCAAATTGTTTAAAAAAAAATTGATTTTTTTGTATTCCCATTTTTATTTTGCACAACTGTGAGAAGCTCTGTAGATGAAAAATGATACATAAGGTCTGAAAGGTCCAAAGCCTGTGCTGAGTAAGCGTCATTCCAATCTGCTGCTAGAGCTAAGTGGTCAGGCACATGTTATTACAAAGTTCCTGATTCATCTCCTTTCATTAGAAAACTTTCAACAGCAGCAACAAAAAAAAAGGAATTCTTTTAATACTTTTTGTCTGTTTTTTTCCTTTCTTTCCATACTAACACCCACTTGGGTGCTACCAGTTCAGAAACTGCTTTTTCAGAGTCTGTTAGTGGTTTGCACCACTCCAAACACAAAGCCGCTGACTGGCACTTCAGAAAGTGATGTGAATAACTTACAGCATATTGGTTCTGACAACATAAAATAAAGGATTTGCCCCCCCGCTGTTATTACCTGAAGGTGCTCTTGTAGAAAATAAAAATAACTTCAGAAGGTAAAACTTTGAGGGGTAAAATTACACCATTTGTGTAAAGGGAAAATCTGTGAGGAAAAATGACATGAACTCTGTATTATCAGGGCTCAGAACTACCACTGGTTTTTTGAATTACATGGCCACCTGTCACAATTTTACTTGAGATGTCAGTGAAATTGTAGGAGCCTGTCCTAAAAATGGGATGAGTAGCATTTAAAATACTTCATCACAGGTGGTCTTCACATCTGCATGTAACATTTTTAGACATAAATACTGTTGAAAAGTCATCAGCTCTCCTTCCTCGCTGTCTCATAAAGCAATCTGATAAATATCAAATTTACTTTTCAGTAAAACTATGCATGAATACCTTTGTTATTTAATCAGAAGCATCATTAAATAATGCACCAAGCACCAATAATCTGAATAAAATCAACAAAATCAGGGTTTGCTTTCAAAGAGCACATGTAATCTTGAAGAAACTCTAATTGCATTACAGAGGTTAGTCTTTTGTCTACCACTCGTCATAGAAATTATTTCAGTATGCTTTCTTAGCATGCTATATAGATCATTCAAAGAGCATACAATACCCAGGAACACCTTCCTGCATTACTGAACTGCAGCCATCTCTTCAGCAGGATAGAGTTATTGTTTAAAAATACACAGCAACACAATGCAAGCCTTACTGAAATGAGCATGAAAATTTAAATAGAAATAATATTCCAGTGGGAAGATCTTGGTTTTCTGTCTTGTCCTGAGTACAACAGTAACCACTTTCATTTATAGAATTTCCTAGTAGTTAGACCATTTATCAAAAAAAGACACCGCCCAACTCTAGGCCCTTTTTAGCCTGAGGAGTTTTGAGGTGTCTGCTCTTACCTGTTCAGAAAAGATGCTAAACACCAGGTGAAGGCCACAAATTAGACCAACTACCCCCTAAGATGGCACTCAAATCACATCCTGAGAGACTGATGTATTCACTAAAGTATCATGCAAAAATGAGTACCTCTCTCTCCAGCTACCTTTGTGAATGAAAGTAGCCAAGGCCAAATGCTCTTAGCACAGATTAGGCATAGTCTGATGATGTCTAATGTGCCAGGTAGTCATGTGAAAAGAAGCATAAATCTTGGCCTGTGTGGTTTAGGTCTCACTCTTTTCAGCAGAAACAACAAAGACAACAGGGACAAGAAGAAAAATTACCTGAGTAGTTCCTTTTAATTTGCTCTGGTCTTTCAAATTCTATCTCACATCACTTCTGCTCCATGCACATTCTGTCAATGGCAGCAGCCTCGGCTTCAGTTGGTCACTTTGCTTAAATGTGCCTTCTCATTTTCCTTCACACAACCTGCCTCAGCCTTGCTACTCTGTAAAACCACCTGTGTTTATTTCTTCATCACATTTGCAGGATTCACTTTTCCTGTTCCTCATAATGTCGTCTATGGCTAGGTATACATCACAATAAATCTTCCAAGTTCCTTAATCTGGTTATATACTTCTGGGTCCCACTTCAATCTCAGATACAGATCTGCAGACCAAATACACATACCTCCCTTGACTCATTCTCCTCATATCCCTCCTTTAAATTTGGCCTAGTTAACTTGTCCAAATATGAATTTCAATACATTTTGAAGACACGCTACATCTGGTTGTCTGAAGAAGTATAACTCAGAATTGTTAGCCTTTTACGATAGTAATGTTTCTAAATCTTTCCCTCCTCCTTGTTTCCTTCCAGCTGTTCTGTTCTATGTGTGTAATTATGTCATAAAACCTTAAGTGCAAGGGCTGTGAGCCCTCTTCTTGGATGAAATTCCATCCAGAAATAAATATCTGTCCCTCAATTTTACATATTATCACTGAGTAAAGTAAAACAACAGAAAATAAAAAATATTAAAAACTTCTTTCCCATTCCTTGAATGAACTGCTGATATCATGTGTGGAGACTGGAGGCAGGAGAGTGGCAGGGCAGGGGTTGGGGAAAAAAAAGAACTATACCTATCCAACCCCTTACTATAGCATCCAAAAACTATAACTGATATAAAACTATTTGTAATTCTAACTCATCTTCAGTATTTTGATATTCTGAACCCTGAAAGGTAAAAGAAACAAAGAGGGAAACAAGGGATGCAGCACATTAATTACACAGATTAAGTTTTGTCTCCACTACTCGTCCTATTTTTCTTTATTGCTTTTCTTTTACAACTTGTTTTCACTTTTTGAAGTCACTTATAGATTATCATGATGACTTCTAAATCATTTTACTTTGATTAGTCAGGCTTTGATCCCAAATAATTTTCAATGTGGCCCAGTGCCAGTCAGGGTTGAAAATAATTTCTGTCCTGGATCAGTTTCAGAATGCAAAACAGGTCAATCTTTGTACAGTGAAAGATGATGAAGCTGGTGAAAGATGAGGAAATGTTTTGTTAGAGTTTGATTAGAAACAATTCCACCAGTGAATTTTTCCTCATTGAAAACAAAATGAAAGCAAAACAAAACAAATGAAAACAGTTAATGATTTATTTCCTTTGTGGCATGTGGTGCCATTGTAAGATAGTTGTTGCCATACTAATTCCATCAGCTTCTTAGATTTATGCCTTGATGTATATTCAATCTCTTTCCTTAGTACTTTTTTCCTTTCCTTTTTTTTGAGTGAATTTGTTTTATTCCCGTACTGTTTTTCCACCAGTGTTGTTTTTACATTGAGACCAAAGCGGGTTTTATTTTTCCTTTGTTTACAATTTTTATCGTGCAAATTTTAAGTTTGACAATAGTGGAGCAAGATAAGAGGCTTTCCCTAGAGCCTCTGTAAATCCTTTGCACAATGCTTTGGAATTTAGACAAAATTGCTAAGCCTTTCAGATTGGTATCTATTTAGCCAATGAAAATTTGTATTATGATCTTTTTATAAAGAGCACCATGGGACAGCAAAAAAAGTACTTATAGATTATACTGAAAAATGAGGAGTAGAATTTTAAGATGCTTTAAATAACTTTAGGGCAGAATTTGAAGCACTTAGTCATATTGGTGAAGTACTAATCACTTGAAAAGACCCACAGAATTAAGTGTAAGAATTCGTATAAGTATTCTTTAACATGACAAAAACCTCTAAAATCCAGACCATAAATTACTTTCTGTTTTGCATCCAGTAGATGATGCATGTAAGGCCCTAAACTTCATCTTGAATACAACGCTGAAGAATACCATATTCTTTAAGTGGATAGTCATAGTTTGTGATTTATTTTACCTAACTTAGGACACTTAGGACATTAACTGTCTCTTCAGTCAATAGAGAGAGATGAACCTTCAGAGGTGACACGTTATTTTTGATTTAAACAACAACTGACAGAAAAGTTACCCTACATGCAGAGTATTCATCCAATTCATCATGTATGGTATTCATCCAATGAATAATTAACATAGTTGTCTTTTTTAAAAAAAATCCCTTATTTCTAGCCTGCACATGGTTAGCTCCCACATACAGCTGTTGCATATCAATATGTATTTTGCAAAGAATGGGAAAAAATCTATTATCAGAAGTCTATTCCCAATGAACAAGGTGATAAAACCACCATTTTAAACTGCACTGACAAACTGAATAGTTTTAATTTCTGAAACCCTTTCTTTTTCTTCAAGACTTCTGAGAAACAGGTAGGTAACTTTTTTTTCTTTTTTCTTAAACACTTTCATGTTGTTATGAGAATTTCAAAAATAGCCCAGAAATGACAGTTAAGATACTGTCTACTTGATGAGACTTGGCAGCTTATTAATGACTTTGGATTTGTCTAAGGATGGTGAACTTAAATCAACTTACTCAGGGTTACAGGAGTTATTACTATTACAGAGAGTCCAGAAATATAGAGCAGTAATTTGACTTGGCCATATAGGTATGAATGCCACCAGAAAAAATAAAACAAAACCACAAAAACAGAATCATTGAAAATATTAACATTTCATCTTTAGAAAATTAAAATGATAAAAGAGGTATCCACAAACTAAAAGCTGTTTATTCTAAATAAAGTTAGTTTTTCAGGATGTAAACACACAAATGAAACTGCAAATCCATGCACAGGATGATCAATGGATGTCATTATTTGGTAGTACTAGAAGACGATGGAAGTAACAAATGAAAAACACTTCTCGTGTCATAGAAGTGAAAAAAGGAGCACATGACTGAAATTCAGTTCTCTCCATGAGAGATATTCAACTAAAAATTATAAAAAGACATATATGTAAATATGCTTATATTCATTCATATAATGAAATCTAACATATTTATATGTGTGCGCACAAACACATATAAAAAATATACAAATCATTCAAAAGTCATACAAAAATCTACAGCACAGGATATCACAATATCCTGTATAATGTGAATATATATATAGTGAAATATAGTGAAAAGCTCATGTTCAATCACAGATATTAACAAATTATTTCATTAATTTTAAATTTTTTACACACTAAATTAAATTTGAATTTATTTGATGTCATCCATAAGGAATAAAATACAATACCCAAACAAATTTTGATGCCTGTAATTCCCTCTCCCATTCTCAACTTCTTTAGAAAAACACCTTGGTTACAGGGACATATGATTTACATAATTTTATAGTGATATAATGCCACAATACCTCAGAAAGGCAGGTCCAGCTGAAAAAGTTTTTTCAAAAAGACCAAAATAACCCTGTTTAAATCCTTAGTAAAATACAACTCTGGATAAACAGATGGGCCTTCTACTCTCTGTGGGATGTCTGCCTCTAATAGACTAAAATATTATTATTTTTGCCCCCCAATATTACCCTGTATATAAGTATCAAAGTTGATGCAATCTTGATTTAGGTAATCTTGGTTGCTGGGAAGATAAACAATTGTAAACAAAGGAACTCTGGACTCATTTTGTTCACGGCTTTATAAATCCAATGCAATGGCCACATTTCTTAGGAATTTGTAGAGGTGCTAGTTCTAAGCACTTCTGCTCTATCTACTGATTCTAAATGCAATTGCATGGCAAGCAGAAAATATTACATTCTCATAATTAATTATATATGAGGGGAAAAAAAAAGCCCCACACAAATTTTCAGCCCCTACAATTTGAAAATATAGATGCATGGGAGAGTCCAGGAAAAGCACAACAGGGGAAGAGCAGGCTCTGCACAAAGGAGGAGCTGCACAAAGAACAGGACACCAAGTTAAATGTCATAAGTTTGTGATATTTTTTAAGTGAACGGGCATTCCTGAAGTACAAAAGAGCAGGAAGAATTTGCAGGGATTACTTAGTTCTGAAACAGAGTATAGTTTCGCAAAGGTGAGAAAAGTTTGGGAAAGGAAAAGAGCACATCAAAACAAATAAGGTTCGACCACAGCAGGAAGAGCAGAGGAAGTTTTATGTGCAGTAGGGAAGAAAGCAGATGAGAGAAATAAGAGAAAGTAGTTAGTAGCAGCAGAAACAGAAAGGCAAGGTAAAGAATGAGGGAGATGGAAGGAAATGAAAGAAGTAATAGAAGGATGTGATTAGGAGAAAAAGTAGCACAATGATTTAGAAGAAACGTATGCTTAAGATCCAATTTGGGATTGCAGAAAGCTTTATAGAAGCACAGAGAGATGAGGATAATCAGTGGGGACAAAAAGAACAGACAAAAAAGGTGAATGATCAAATGAGTTGTATTAATTCAAGAGGTAGAAGCAGTTAGATTGAAAGCAGAAAGCACTTTAGAACTGTTCTTCAAGGGAAGAATTGCATTAAAGCAGATCCAGCAACTGTATTTTCATAGATATAGCCTGGCTCTAAACATCTCCTTGGATGCAAAAGCAGCACTCAGGGCAGCAACAAGTCTTGAGGCTCCTTGCCTCACACATTTCTTGTGCGCCATTCCCTAAGTCTTGTAATTGATAGACCTGAGACTCTACATTCAAGCCTCCTTGTTCCTCATCACTGTACCCGAATGGGTCAGCTACCCTCTCCATAGTGTCAGATCCTGTCTCTCCCAAGCTCCAAGAGCAGACTGGCTGAAGGGAAGACACCTGCTCCAATGGTGGCAGCAGTCACCACCACCACTTAGGTCCTTCCCTCCCACGTGCCCTCCACCATCTGCTGCTCCAAGAGCCACAGGAGGAGGAAGGTAGAGCAGGAAGAACCACTGAGGGGTGGGACTGGACCTCTACTTTCTAGATGCAAAGTGCCTGCAAGTCTAGAGGAAAAGACTGTGGGGATAAACTTCCCATTCATCAACCACATTTTTATACAAGCCACAGTGCTACTCAGTGACATTTTAAATGAATCAGCTACAGGCTATGCACGTAGGATGATGGATTATGGAACAGGAGCAGGTAAAACACCTTGCAAGAAGAGCACAGAGAAATAGACCAGGGCTCTGAGGAGCATCCCAAGATGCAGAAAGACAAAGCTACTGGCATTTATGTGCCCTTCACCCAGCCTATGCAGCAAAACCTTCTCTCCTTGCTACACCAGCTGCTGACACAGGTGTATCACGAGGGACAGAGAGGAAATCAGAACAGCCTGAATCAGGAAAAACAATCAGAAAAACCCACCAAAAGACCCACAAAAGAAATTAATTAACTCCGCCTGATGATGGCTTCACAGCCTGTTGGAGCACTGTGGAGCCCATTCTGCTGCTGCCCGTAGAGGAGCTATTTGAACTTTCCTGAGGGAATAAATACCAACCTGAAAGGATTAAATACAGCCCTCACCTCCTATACATCCCCTAGAATACATTCTGGTTGCATATCCCTGGTACAAAGCAGACACCAATTTGCTTTGAAAGTTGTCCGTGACATGTAGCTTCAAGTGCTGGGCCCACAGCCAGACGTGAGCAGCATCTCCTGTGACAGAAGGGCTGACTGCCTTGCCCAGGACCTTGTTGAGGAGAGGGATAATGGGGTGCCTCGGCAGGAGAGTGTAAGATCTCCTTAAAGTCAGGGATATTCTTTTTGTCGTTGATGAGGACATAAGTGGGAGAACATGGCTGTGGCTCACAATGACAATTGTCATGGGAAGTTAGAGGAAAACCACGGTCTTTCACTAAGTGAAAGAAAAGGTAGCCTTGCCTGTCTTGTCACATTATCCAACTGGCATCAGATCTAACAACTCGGGCTAAAGCATGAGACATTGGTAATAGAGTTTTGCAACGATTTTGACAAAGGACTGTGCTCGAAGAACTTAAGAACAGAGCCTAGATATTCTACAATAAAGTCCTATACACTCTAAAGCTTTAGCTCAAGAAAAGAAAATAATTCGACTTGAGACACCCATCACAAGCTGCTATCAACTGGCATTTTACTGCACCGGAAGAGTGATGCTACCAAACAAATGCACCAAAGAACACTTCTGTTCTGACAGGATTCTGTATCTTGGATAAAGCTGTAGTAATTAAGTTTAGAAACTGTAAAGAAGAAACAGATCACTAAACTGAACAGCACCAAGGAAGAATTCTAATGACAATTTCAAGTTAGCTGAAAAAGGCTTAGGGCAAGGTACGTTATTGCTGCTTTTTTTTTTTTTTTAATTCTCTCTGTGTGATAAATGAGGTGACAAAATAAAGCTAATTTCTTTGTCAGAACAGACTTCTGAATAATGAGGAGAATGGGTGTATGTTTACTACATTGCCCATTTTTATTTAGCAAAAGAATTTATAAATATTTTGTTTCTATGATCATCCTTTTGAAAGCTATGCATTGTGTCACTCTTCCTTCCCAACAAATTATTAATAAAGGGATATAAAATTTATTGCTCAACATTTGATTCAAAATTTCATTAACTTGTTGCCAGTATTTCCCTTAGGTAAGTAGCACCTGAGTTAGACTGTCCTTCCAGGTCTTCGGTAAAGCAATGCATTCAAACTAACAGTTCTAGTTCTGTTCTTCAGAAAGCAAGCACAGAATTATCTGTGTGCCTCCATACTTTCAAAAAAGCAACTGCTTACATATATCACAAGATTGCATGTGTGTTTATAATATTTTACATGTACATATACATGTCCATCTTAGTGTTAAGTGGATGCTAAAAGTGTCTTCCTTCTCCAGCTGCCTCAGCCCAGGAGCCCTTCCTGCCCAGGCTGACGCTTTCCTGTTTGCAAGTTCAACCAGTCAGCAGAGCTTACCACAGGGCCCAGAGACCCATTCACACAGGCACACCCCTTACACACACCCAGCAGTTGTGGGATGATGCAGGTGCTCGTCTACACCCCCTTGTCTGACTAGGGCAGCAAGCACAAAATTTGACTCTCACTTATGAGGCTCTCAGCAGTAGCTGGCAGTTGCAGCCCTTGCAGCACGCATGCGCATGGCATAGAGAGTGAGATCACCAAGGAAGAGAGCTGGGAAATCACCCATTAAGAAGGCATAAGAAAACAGGACAGCTGGGTTCATAAAGTGCAGGTCTCAGCTAGACAAGAGTACTGAGTGAGCCAATTTTACACATGGCCGGCCCCTTTTACACTTTCTGTCTACCCACACTTGTTCCTTCTGGCTCCTCCCTCCTCTGCACATAGCCTCAGCAACTGACATAAGCCCACCAAGCCATTCCAACACCCAAGACACTCAGGTTTGCAGCCTTAGCAGTTGTGAAGTCCCAGTTTGCCTGGAGCCCATCAGTTACCTTGACTGACCAGGTTTGTCTCTGACTACTGTCTTTGTTAGCACTGGTTAGTTAGGTTTTATTTCTATGCCTCTTTTCCTACCTTTCCTTTCCCTATCCTCCACAAAAATAAACATCCTTACGCACCAGATATACATACCAAATAGTGCGAATGGCCATGTTAGCTCTTATTACAACCTCCCTTACCATGTCTCAGTCAGGTTTGTATCTGTAGTTTTTTATGGTTCCTTTGCCCAGATATCCTTAAAAGAAGACACATTCCTTCCACATACCATTAGACTTCAAAATGGCAAGGTCCAAGCAGATTCAAACTCAAAAGTATATTTTTTCTATAGCTTGAAAACTCAAAACAAAGAAGAAAGAGTCAGATAGATGTGTACTCTGACTACCTGTACAGCAGAAGTCAGTGTATTGAGAAATGTTCAGATACTGAAGGAAGCTGAATAGCCTCTTTGCATTTCTTTTGTATTGCTTTCACTCCACCACGGTGGCATATCAAGCGTGCTCTTTGCATGGTGAAATTTTCTGAAGTACAGGCCAAAAAAACCAATCAACTCCTTCACTTAGATTAAAAAAAAAAAAAAAAGGCAAATTCATCCCAGTCTGCTTTATGCATCAACCTATTCATGGAGTTCTAGTTAAGGGATTTTTGCAAGTTTACAAATCTCATTATCAGCAATGATTGAACATGGATGGTTAACCCTGGAGATGAATTTGGGAAGAATGCTAAAGCAGTGATATTTCCCTATAGATAATCAATCCTGGGAAACACAGTTTAATTCGTATCCATTCTAAGCATCTTCAAATGTAGGGCTTCTCTGCACATAGTTCTTTCCTCCAGTGTTTCACTTACAACTTATTTTTATCTTAGCAAATTACTTCTAAGGATTCAGCCATGTTTTCCTTCTGCACCCCAGATTAAGTCAGTTCCTTTTCAAGTATGTGGGTGCAAAGGGGATGTATTTTTCATCACATTAGTTTTGATACTCTAGAATTCATCAGAATATACTCAAAACCTTTTCTATTTATAAACAAAAAAATTCACCACAATAATATGCAAAGAGTAACAGATGCAGTATTCATTGGTCACATAGCTTTCTCCTTCACAACCACAAAAGCCTGACTTGTAAAAAAATTTGAAAAATGGTTTGAAGCGACGTGGTCTTTTATCGTACTCATTGACTGAGCAAAGTTACTGTTATGACATTGTAAAAGACTAAACAGACAACACAAGTAATTATGTGCACGCCAGTTTGCAGATGAAATAGTGGAACAGCTGTTTCATGACTCAGGTCATAACTAATAGAAGACATAATTAACACTAGCTAACAGATTTTTAGAAAATGGGTGCTGTTAAACTAGCGTTTGACTATTAAATTGGAACTCTAGTTAGTAAAGAGAAGAGAATTACTACAATGTGCTCAAGACAAACCCATCCTTCCCATTCCCTCCTTTGATACTGGTATCAAAAAATAGAAGTGTAGATGCTTAGTGAACAAAATTCTTTGGCTCACTTGTAATTTTAGTACAAAGCAGCCTTCATTTCTACAATGAAATTGGTTATACCACTGATTTTTGACGCAGCCTCCATAAATGCATGCATATGTACTGGAGTCAAGATCGTGGTTTTGTTCATGCTTTTCCCTTTAAGCCTAATTTAGCTTCCTTTTTCATAGAGAAAACTCTTAAAAAATATTTTAAAATAGGGTAGCATTAAACTTCCTATAGACATGACTACATGAAAAAGGAACATATTTGGATATGCTGTACTGTGAGCCCATTAAAATAAGAAAAAAAAATAAACTTCAAAGCATCAAAGTGCTTTCCTAATTTAGAAACGTCACCAGGGTAACTTCTGACACGTTTTGGATGTACCAATTCTAGGTGTGCATGCAAGTAGGTCTTGTTTTAATTCCTACCATTTTATGTCAATATAAACAATCACAAAGTTACAGAAGCTACTGTGAACCATGTAAGATTTCTGCTGATCATAAAGTCTTCTATAGAGAAAAGCAAGGAAATGGAGACATCTCTATTGCAGCTCACGTGAAACAGGGAATATTTCCCCAAATCACATGGTTCTCATTCTAGATATTTTTTAACTTTTTTTTTTTTTAAATTTTTCCAGTCATGCATGGAAATCAGAAAGGACTGGAAAAATGTCCTCCAAATTTTCCATAAGACACTTCAACCAGCCTTTGTTGTATCTGTGTCCCCAAAAAATTACTGTATCCTCTGGGTTTTATACTGGTCTGAGAAAACAACACCATGTCTAAACAATATGTTTGACTCAGAAATACGCTTACTTTTCTGACACAGATTGTCAAGCTGTGTCACGCCATCCACCTTGGCCAGCTGTAAAGTCAAATTCTCAAATTGCACGTGAAGCAAAATAAAATTAAAAAACCTGAGTATGCTTAATTAGGTGGTCAAAAGGTCACTTTGTGCTCTCTCTGAATTTCAAAACATCCTCCTTGATTTTCTAGGGCTTCAGACACATTCTGATCTCTAAAGGGATAATTTGAATACCGTATTAGAAAGACATTTTTCTCTCATAAAACAAACAAACAAAAAAAAATCAAGAAAATTATTTATATTCTAAAGAAGAAAAAGATTTCTGTCAAAGTATGTGCAGATTATTACTACGGCTAAGAGCACACAGAAAAGCTGACTAACAGCTATTTGTTCATTTTGAGCAGAAACTCTACTGATTCTTCTAGGCAGCATAAATGTCCATGGAGCTGCTTGCATCTTGGTTTGAATCAATGTCTCTGCTGAAGCTTCAGTCTCCAGAACAAGGTTGGAATGCAGAAGTGTTCAGTGTAGGAAGCTACTCACCAAAACTTGAGTAGTTCAAGTTTGCTAACTTCTTTCAGGGGCATTTGACATATGCGCTAAAACGCGAATGCCATAGCAAAACCAGAATCTGCTTGTATTTCATCAGTGAGGAACAAAATACAGTAATATTCTTCAAGTTACACGTGTACAAAAATATGTGCAGTTTTAATCACAGCTCCAGAAACTGAACACCCCATTCTCACATTTGTTTTCATTCTTGTTTTTTTCCCTTGTAAATGTTGTCTAGATAGTACTGACATACTCATACTGAAGTGTCATGCTTCCTATCTTGCACTGACTCAAGAAATTTATACTTAAGGTGACTTTCAGGCATAATTTACTCAAGATGTGAAAGCTGTTTTTTACTCTGAATGCACATTACCAACAGGAAAAAAGATTCTGGACATGGTGTTGACTGAATAAAACGGATGTACAAACAAAAATAATTGAACTCATTTTTTCACAGTTGTCTTGACTCTACAGTACTACTATAAACTACTTGGTTAAAAAAAGATCCTCTTTTTTTTTTTTTTTTATGTGGCAAAGTAGAGCTCCTAAGTTCAAGGTGAGCATTCTTTGCAGTAAAAATTATATATATTTTTAATCTTCCCACAGGATACTGTGATCTGAGACTGATCTTGAAAAAGTTTGCAGCAAGTAAGGCTTGCTTCACCTTCTACATCAACATACTCCAGATGGATGGGCCAGATATCATTACTGAGCTCAGGTTACAAATATGTTAAAGATGTCAGAAAGGCTTCCTTGTTCCTGAACTGTCTCTTCCTGTGTATGCACGGATTTTATATAAATACAGATATGTACACACAACAACCTTTTTGTTCCTTATTCCTTTTCACTGAAGGAATATAAAATAAGTGGGCATTTATCTGCAAGATCAGAAGTCCAGAACACCAAGATGTACTGCATGAGGCATCAAAAACTGTTCATGCAGTTTGAAAAACTACCAGTCCTTGTAATGAACTTCATATCCAACCCAAAATTTTCACTTATGTATGTTGAAAGGTCAACATTCACCTTCCTATCTCAGTAACTCTGGGGGAAAAAAAAGCCAAACTGCTGATAAAAGCCTATAGATATGGATATTCACCAGTACACACCAGTTTTCATATACTACTGTCAACGATTCATTTAAAACCATTATGTGTGTTAGAATCACATCTAGGTTTGAGCTCCTGGTGGTACCTGTGTATCAATCCAGTGGCTTCAGACCACTGTATGAAAAACAGATGTTTTGGTGGCTTAGGTGGGTTGTTTGGGTTTTTTTGTTCTTGGTGGGGCTTTTTCAATTCAACCTTCTGGTTCATATTATCTAAAGAAAGACTTCATTTTCCTCAGCATGGGCCTTAAAAGACAATAATTAAAATATTATGGATCTGAACACCCTGGATAAATATTAAGCACAGCACTTTGGGGTTTTTGTTGTCCATTATTACATGCTTTACACAAACTCGTAGAAAAGGGCTCATAAATGTGGCAGCATCTGTCCTTACAAATTTCTTTAAAGTCATGGTTAAAAAATGCAAGTAAGAGCAAGTGAGAAAGAAGGGGAAACACATGTTCATACCTAATACTTGCAACAGTCACTTCTGCTTGCAGCATCAGATCAGATAGCTTAGAAAGCACTAATTTAATGGCCTGCATCCAATGTGCTCTGCTCCTTATGATCTGGGCAAGTTAGTTCTCTGGTATACCCTAGAGTGTTTTCTCACCATGTGAAGAGAGAAATAAATTTTATAGGCAATACATCCTTCCCATAAAATGCCTGAACTACCTCATTTTTATCTGAGCAATGATGCAAGACAGAAGGAGCTGGCCACTTACACCGCATATGGTATCACTTCTGAGGAAATCTCTTTTTCAGGTACCATCATTATCCCTAAGTTTCTACATTTAAGAAGCACCTGGCCATTCTGTGTAAATGTTGATGATAGGCTCAGCTATGGCAGTTATCAGTATCCTGTGAGGAAACTGAAGTCTTCAGATGGCCCAAATGAACCTGATGAATGTTTCGTCTGGAAGACAAAAACCAAAGCTAAAAACAGCAACATTCAAGGATCAGAAACTCCAGCAAATATAGAAGCATTGCTCAAATCACTCTAAATGCAAAAACTGTAGAAAAGCTTTGAAAAATTCTCTCATTTTTTGTACGTTCAAAGAACCTCGGGAGCTGACTAGGATGCCAATGTATGAGAAATACATGAACCTCACAAAATACCTTTTGCAAAGAACTTGCATTCACACAGACAGCCAGAAGTGAGAAAATAAAATTAAGATACTGAGGAATAAAAAACTACTTCAGACACTTCTCTGACCTTAGATCTGTCTGGACATGATGGCAAGGCAAATTTTAATGATATGATTCAAAAAAAGAGAAATGAGCAAATATGGGAAATGGTTGTGGCAAGTGCATCCCAATCTTAAAGATAGTAGGAGAAATCAGGAGGGCACTTGATCAAAAATCTGTTTGAGGCTGGTTTTGTGTTCCAATCAATAGCAGGTGTCAACTACTCTTTACTGAATGTAAAGATTATTTGTGGGGTGGGGAAGGATCATGGAAGGGTTTTGAAGGTGAAGCCAAGCAGCTTGTGTTTGAAGTGTCAGAAAAGCAGGAGGTAGAGAAGGAAGGTGTAGAGAGAGGTGAAATGGTTGAAGTGACAGGCCAGGAAAATGATCTTTGCAGAAGCTGAGCAAGATTGCATTTGTCAAAGGGGGAAGGAAAAAAGGGTGTTTCAGAAGCTGAGTTGTGAGATATTTCAGCTGTGCAGATAGATAGCAAAAGCCACATCTTAGACAGGGTCTGTAAAAAGAATCTGTGAAAGCTAGACATTACATGAAAGTGAGGATTTAGAAAGTGGATTCAGTCATAGGAGATAATTATCATTCTAGATGTCACCATTACCTAAGGAAAAATACTTCCAAAACAGAAATGGCTGACTTTTCAATAACAGGTGACTGTTCATGACTATAAAGTCCCTTTGGAATATACTTAACTTTGCTGGGTTTCTGTATTTTGGTTTCCTGTATTTCTATTTCCTCTACCACTATGTTTCCTTCCTTTGTCATCACTTTTAAAACATAGTCAGATTCAAAGTATGAGTTATTTGCAGTGCTGGTGCATGACAAAATGCAGTTTTACGATGAAAATCTTAAGCACTTTCTAGCAAACACATAATTTAGGGCTGAGTGCTGATGCCACAGCTCTGCAGCCAGGAGTTCAGTCACTGGCATCTCAGGTCAATAGCTAAGTAGGTTCTATATGCTTCCTGTGTGCAGTAGCATCTGATGTTTAATACCTCAGGAGATGCCAAAATCTTTGACAGCAGGTACTGAATTAATTGTGTGGTGGTGTTCAAAAAGGTTAGGTAGATAGATTTTTAAGCCCAGAGACATGTGATCTGAAAATCACTGGGAACCAGCACTGCTGTTTATAATGAGCAGGAAGTTATTTGGATAACAGTCCTACTAATTTCAGTCAGATACTCAGAATGATCAGAATGTCACAAGAAAACATCGGTCGGCTGCTAATAGTTACTGGTATCTTGGGCACATGTCAGTGAATAAAACACGAAGTAAACCCAAATAATTACATGAATTTCCCATAGGGTATAGAAGTGTTTTAGTGACATCTTCAAGAGGCCAAGGTCTCCCTGATACTGGATTTATGTCTTTCTCTACCATGAGCTGTGATCCTATAACAGAATGGTACAGAAGTCCTGTTTAGACTGGAATTTTGTCCAAACTTGCCATACACCTTGCCATAAAATATACCTCTGCAACAATTTATAATTTTTTCATTAGCATTTAGATGTATTAGTGGGTTTAATTTTTGAATTTTTAAATCAAACATGCTATATTAATACTTCATGTTCCTCTTCTTCCACAGCCCTTCCACAGTGCTGGTCATTGACGAAATGTGGCAGAGAAAGAAAAGAGATTAATAAGAGGAAGTGTTCAGGACTAAATTATTTTTCAACTGGCATAAATACCCAGGGAACTGTTGTTTTAAAAAGGGTTTATTTTTCATCAAAATTTCTAACAATTTTGTTGACCAGCTTTATGAAATGTTTAATGTTGAGTTAGGTAGTTTATCAACAATGGGCAAACTGAAATTTTTAGGTCAAACTGTTTGGTGACTACATATTATGTGGAGAGATTGATGCATAGCTATCGGTAACAGCGTGTTTTATGAATGATTTCCTTCTGGAAAAAGCTCTGATTTTTCATATTGATTGAATGAATACTACTGAGGATATGAGCTTCAAAGCTCAGCACAAAACTCTGAATTCAGATATGCTTTTGGGCAGAGGCCTTGTTCCACTTTACTATTTCTAGCTAGAAATTTTAAGTATTGCAGTGCTTCCTGGACCATACTCATACTTTGTGATATTATATGAACAAAATGAATCTCAAATCTGCTTGAGACTCTGGAAGGAAGACCTATAGACTAAGCCAATAGTCTAGGCTTATATATTCAGTGAAAGAGTGCCTTGAAAAAATGTTTTATTCTGTTCTGGGACATCTGTATAAAACAGCTGAGATTTTATAGAGCAGCCCATCTCTGCATGGATTAGATGACTAGCCTAAACCTCAAGTCTGAGAAAGAGTATTCCCACTTTATTCAACTGAAATCTGAAGTCTTGATTCAGATAAATTTCTGAGTTATCTATCTGAATATCAGTGACACCTAGAGGAACAAATAAAGTCAAGGCTTTATTTCCTGGACAATAGACCAGTCCAGATTAAGGAAATAATTTACCTAAAGATAAGTTTTATTGTGTAATGGCAAGAAGGAGGAAATTCTTACTCTGTTTTTAGAAAGAGTCAGGAAAAAAACTACAGCTTTTCTCCAAACTGAATAGAGGAATTTGACCCAAATACTTTGAATCCTAATCCATTCCTTGATCATTGACTAAATTCCTCATTACAAGCGACCATGTCTGCATTTGTCTGAGGTATGCTTGGGATTTCGTGTTCCAGCATTCCACAGAGAGATTTTTATTTCCTTCTGTATTTTTATTTTATTAGCACATACATAAGCAACACTAAGTTGTAGTTGAGAATACAAGATTTTTCTATCATCTTCCATTGTAGTTGTGTTCTAGAAAATGCCCCCGGTTGCCAACATTGCAAAAAGATGAAAGTCAGTCATCCCAGTTCATGCAGTCATATGTGATATGGCATAATTCAAGGGATATGTTTCTAAAATCCATCCTTTAATTATTTTCTTGGGTGGTTTGGGCAGAAGGAGCAGATTGGTTTGGGGTTTGGTTTCTGACGGTTTGGGTTTTTTCTGGATTTTTAAAAATATTTCATGTCAGCATGGTTTCTATACTTTTGAAAAGGATAGTGGAGCTGGGATGAGAAATTATATGTACTTCCTTCTTATATTCACAGGTGCTTTGACTCTATCTTCAGTCTTTTATTGATCTTTTGACATGCATCTCTCCTGACTTGTCTGACATCTATTCTAAGCAGTGATATGATTGATCACAAAGATGGCCAAGGAGATATATAAAAGCTATCTTGAAAAAAAAATTATGTCAAATATACAGTGTTTGGAGAATGGAATATTTAATACTTTCTTAATAAAACCAACACATACAACACAGGTTTTATCTGACACTAATGCATTTTTAAATCCTTGGACTCATCAATATGATTGTGGTTAAAACACTACTAAAATGTATTTGGCACTCCCTCCTCATGTAGCTGGCAGGAGCAGGCTGTACACAGACCCCTTGGCCTTCATTTTCCTCTGCCTATTTTTGCAGATGAGTCAACCTTTGATGCTGTCTGAGAGTAGAGCTGGCAGTTGCTGGGCCCAGATGCCACACTCGGGGCTCCAAGTCCTGAACAGAAGGATTTGTAACTGGCTGCTGCCATGTGCTACTTTAGATTCACTGTCCATAACCTAGAGGGTTTATATATAATTTGCCTGCTGCTGCCTTGGTCATTGGTATCCATGAGATGTTCAGTGTTGCCTGGCTAAGATCGAGCCTACTGTCCACAGCCTGTGCATGTCCAGCTTTGTGCTCTGCATTTGCCACTACTGTCACACAGGAAATGTGTGCACCGGGTAAAAGACTAATTCTCATGCCAAACATGCATGCAAGCACTGGACAGAAAGTTTCTGAGGAAACACAGAGTAAATTCTGTGAAGTCTTTCCATAAAGTCACACATTTTAAATGTCTGAATGCAAGCCATTTCTTCTAAGACAAATCTTTGTGCCAGTACAGTAATTCAAGTTGAGGATCTATAAATATCCTTGAGATAAATATTTTTTAAAAGAAGGTTGCTGTTCAACTGTCTGAAGTACTGCATAAAAAATATAAAAAAGGAGGCACTTACTTTATAATCAAAAACAGTTATTGATTTTGAAATAGGCAAGCTGGAAAAATAGCCAAAGGTTTCTCTAATGTAATCTTACAAGCACTTCAAAATACACAATATCTCTTAGAGTTAACTGGGTATCTAATAATTTCTCCACATGTGGATCAGTTACTAGTAGCCACCATTTATACACAAATTACTGCAGAAATGTACCTTGCTTTTATGGAGATTATATAATTATGTTATCAGGGAGATTAGGGACAAGGAGGCCATATGTTCTTTCATTAGCATGTTCAATGCAGTCCTTTACACAGTACAATAGAAGTCCTTTTTGCTTTATTTTTTGTTTGCCCCCCAGTCTCTTAATCAGGTTCTTTTAGTGGAGTTGTTTGTGCAAATAATATTCCCAATTATGATTGCAGTAAGAAGCAGACCCCTGAGTAAAAGAGAAGCAGGCCCTAAATTTGTGAAATGGAGTGTTCTACAGAGGAAAGAGGCAGCATGTGAAAAGAAGTATTATCAAGTGAAAATCTGCAAGGACTGAGCTATAAGTTGAACCATGCCCTATGAGATGTGGCAGTGAAGGCCAAAGGAATACTAAGTTGTCCAATGACACCAAATTGGGAGTTGTAGATGCCCTCAAGGCCCTTCAGAGAGGTGTTCACAAATTAGAGGGCTGGGCAATCACCAACCATGTGAAGTTTAAGAAGAGCAGTGGCCCTGCAGCCAGGAGGGCCAACCCTGCCCTGGGGGCCATCAGGCACAGCATCACCAGCTGGGCAAGGGAGGGGATTTTCCCACTCTGCTCTGCACTGGGGCAGCCTCACCTCGAGTCTTGGGGGCAGTTTTGGGTGCCACAATATAAACAAGACATTAAGATGTTAGAGAGTGTCCAAAAGAGGCCCATGATGATGGTGAAGGGCCTTAAGGGGAAGCCGTAACAGGAGCAGCTGAGGTCACTTGTTTTCTTCAGCCTGGAGGAGACTGAGGGGAGACCTCACTGCAGTTACAACTTCCTGGTGAGGGGAAGAAAAAGGGCAAGTACTTACCTCCTCACTCTCATGACCAGTTCCAGGACTCCGAGTTCAAGAAGCGTTTGGACGATGTTCCCTGGTACATGGTGTGATTCATGGGGCTGTCCTCTGTAGGGCCAGGATTTGAACTTGATAATCCTGATGGATCCCTTCCAACTCAGCATATTCTATGATTTTATGATTCTGTGATCTCTGTTCCTTGGCAGAAACTGCAAAATCCCAAGATGTCTGTCTCCACAAAGAAATGGTTCAAAAAGCTTGTGTTTTCCCGCATGGTCATAACATGGTGTCTGATAAATTTTCCACAGAATACTAGAGGCAACTAAACTATTACTCAGTGATGTGAACAACATAGGACCAAAGTTTCTAGGCTGAGACAATATTTTCCATGCTGATCCCTAGTATTCTGAATAAAAAATACATTGAAGAAAATATTCAGTATAAATTTGACTGCAGATATAATACTTTTTCTGGTTCAGACAAAGAATAGCTATTTAACAAGAATTTTGACCAAATTCAATGACATCTCTAAGGAGTAGTCCATAAGAAGGCTTATTTGCATGCATTAGATTAGCTGTCTTTGCTTTATGTGATAGTGTTAAAGAAATTACATTCTTTTCTTCAGCATGTCACAAAATCCAAATGGATATTATATCACATATTCTGTTATCAGCTATTTCTTTATTTGTAGATCAAGACCCCAAAAACAGATAGGGTTTAAGCACAGAACTGAATGGTCGCCTTAATTTTATATGGTTTTCAATTGGATAATCTGTATCAGGTATAGAGATAGAGAAAGACCTGGAAGGAATATGAAGAGTATGATAGGCAGCCTGGAAATTCAGTGCTGCAGCTGGTATTTTGTAAGCATCACAGCAAAAAGGAGATTTAAAGGAGGTATTAAAGAAGAATAGCAAAGGAGTTTATCTGATTGATTTTGTCTTTTTCTTTCCTCTTTCACTTCAGATAGCATGAGGCACAATAACATTAAGATCTGTGAAAGGGAGTTTTCAGAACCATTACACATAATATATGCATATGGCAAAGCTGAAAAATGAATACTTGTGAACAGTAACAATACACAGGCTGTTAGTACTCGTCTTGCATGTGCACATCCGACAGCTGTACTGCAAAGCAGCACTAATTTATTCTGAATCATTCAATGTATCTGCAATGGCTGTAACTAACATGAATGTTAGTCATTCTTCCTGATGATGCTGTTGAAGGCAATGGTGAGGGTTAATTATTGCTGTCTGAAATATAGCTGTCCAGAAACAATTTGGTTGTATAATGGTTAGAATGTAAAATTAGTTTTCTGTCAGATGAGTTGTTTAGTGAGTCAGCACTGTCTGAAAAATATAAACTTTCTAACATAAACAAGAGCATTTTTCAAGTATTGTCCATTTATTCTCATGCTCCTATCCTTAGGTGTCTCTTTTTCTAATTTTGAAGTTTTGGGTTATTTTGTAGGGGTTTTTTTAGGATGTATGTTCTGTCTGCAAGCTACAGAGAAAACACTGAAGAGTCCATCCATTCTTGTTTCTTATGAATCATCATGGTTGCGGGTATGGATTAGAAGAATGCAATCTGAAATCATAGTTTTTTAGTTATTGTACAACAGGAATGCTATAATTTCAAAATGTAAGGACTGCAGAATTTTGCTGAACTATGCCAGGCTCAGATATATGAAATTAAATATAATATACAGGGAATGAAACCTCAGTCATTTGCAGAATGACTTCAAATAGCTGAAGTGCTTTCATTTTTTCACAGAATTTTATTTTAACCTTTAATGTTAAGGATATATAAGTGGCCTGTATTTAGATACATATATGCTGGTATGTCTACATAATCGTGTGTATGCATGCACACCTATATATATATATATACACACACACGTGTATATACATGCACGCATACATTCATATGTATATAGATTTGTACACCCCCAGGTGTACTCCTCTGATTCATGAGGGGATAGATATTCCCTGCCAGCCTTGTCCTCCTTATCTCTGGTGCACAATAAACATATTAGAAAATAAGTGTTCCGCATTAAAAAGAAACAAAAAGGTGGTGTAGCTAAAAGAGTACGCCCAAACACAACCTACTGTAGATAAGGAAACTTCAAACTCGTTGCAGCTTAACAGATCACATGATGTCATACGTACTCTTGGACTTGTATCTGTATGTCTTCCTTGCTTGTAGGAGGCAGACCAGGTGAAATCCTCTCAGACTGAAAATGTGCAAAACATTATCTTGAAATGCAAAAAAGTAGGTGTACTAGTTTGAAAACAAATCAGTGGGAGATTGCAAGTCAGAATTATAATTTAATAGGAAAATTAAAATAAATGCAATAGTACAAGTGTACTGACAGAGTCAAGATACAACCTGACACTCTGTTAGTCAGGGTGGTGGCAGCAGTCCAGATGAAATGGTCCTGTTGAAGCAGTAATCCTATAGAAAAGAATCTGGTCTTCACCTGAAGGTCTAAACAGTAGCTCTTGTCCTGTGGGAGTCCAGTAAGGGCTATTTGTGCTGTTCCAAACCCCAGATTATATCCAGGTGGGAATGCTTGGCTCCTCCCCCTGGGTGGAACATCTCACAACAGGAAGATAATGTAATTCTGTGAGTCATGGGTGGGTCCTTGACTGCCAATTGAACAGAGATAGCTCCCGGAGGGAGTTATCAGGGATGAGTCATGGTAGGAGATGATGAACATTGACCCACCTGCTCTAACAGCTTGTGAAGATGATAATAGAATACACGCTTTTGGTTACATCTTACATCGTAACCTAGGACAGTAGGCCATCAAGTTTTCTTTCTTTTATTATTGACTTGTCAACTTGTCAACATTTCTGGGGAGATTTCTGCTGTTTTCTCTTTAAAAGCGTCTTCTTTCCTTTTTAGGAAAAATTTCCTTTCAATGCAACTAATGTAACAAAAGGTCCAGTTTTTGTTTATAGTAAGAGTAAACTGCCTTCAAAATCAGGTTACGTTAAATCAAGTTTGGTCAATAATGCTACCAATTTAGGTGTACTTGCAGGGTTCTTAAGATCTGGTGAACATGAACCCAGGACTAAATTTATCTCACGAGGAAGTCTTGTGAAATATTTTTGAATTTTGTAGAATCCTGAGGGGCAGGCCTTTACAAATCTGTGAACTTTGCCTCGGTGACTAGCCCAGGCTTTCATGAAGAGCTTTCAAGAAGTTCTATGCTTACAAAGGAGTTTAACTGAGAAGAAGACATGTCCAAAATGTAAACAAAATGAATAGTGATGTAGAATATTTCATGCTGTCATTCCTATTCCAATAAAAAGCTGAACCACAGGAGAACTTCAGTTCTGCTGCAAGAAAAGAATTTTTCAAAAGTCCTGAATGAAAGTAACAACAAAAATGCAAAAACTAACAAACAAAAAGTCCCAGAAGAACTCACATCTCAAACAGTTAGGGTTTTTTACAAGAAATATTCCAAACTTTAAGGGAAAATGAAAGGAAATTCAGATGAGGACTGAAGAAGGTAGTTGATTAGATGTAACTAATGGTGGAGGCACTCTGTGGACATGAAATAGAGACAGAGGTATGCTGAGAAGCCTCACCTAAGAATGCCAAAAGCAGCAAAACTGTGTGAATTAGAAGAGACACAGGATAAAGCAGAGCAATACTAGAGCGCATCCATCCAGTTACTTTAAGAGAGCCTTTCAGAAATGCTGTCAGCTACCACTCAGGGCTGGAGGTGAGACAGATTATTTAATGAGAAACCAATGGAGGCAAGCATAGTTCAGGACTATTATTTTGTGCACTTAAAAGATATCTAAGACAATGTTGCCAGCTGATCCATAACTGCCATCTGAATGTTTGTCAAAGGACTACACAAGTCGAAATAATTGTTTAATTTGAAAGCCACCACTCCTACGCTGCTTGAGGATTGCCTAAAGCCCCAGATCATACAATTAGTGCAAGAGAGAGGGGTGAAACAGATGCCAAGTCCTTGCTGCTGATGCTCCTGGGAAAAGAATCTTGTTCCATTTCTTGTATTAAACGTGGCAGAAACCACCAGAAGTCCATGCTGATTATTTTGTATGGGCTCTGACTAAGAATGTGATTGCTGAGTGAAAACAGGGGAATTATCAAGTAGATTAAATTTTGGAATACATATTAATGTTTACACTTCAATACAGCTAAATATTGCAGCCACCATTTCATACATAATCAGAGCTGGTTAAATCAAAATCTGTGATAGGGAGACAATTTACTAATTAATTGTTTAAATCATATAACTACTTCAGGATAATATTTGAAAACAAAATGTTTTAATCCTGTGCAAAGAAAGATGTAATTTAAATCTTTCTATAAGAAAATCATATAAAGGGTTTAATTGAAAGGGACCTTAAGGTTCCTCTATTTCCAACCCCCAAATCATGGATTACCTGCTAGATCATGTTGCTCAGAGTCCTATTCAACCTGGCCTGAAACACTTCTAGTGATGGAGCAATCACAACATTTACAAATGAGGTTGTTGCTGCATAAAAATTGCATTTTTATTTTGCAGGTAAATTAACACTGATCATAGTAGAGCTTCCACATCTTTTGTAAAAGCATACCAAAACGAAAAAAGAGAAGTTTATGAAATTAAATAGAACCTTTTTTGTCCAAATTTAAAAACAGTGTGATGAGTTTCTGCTAAACTTCTTTATAAAATCACCATACAGTGAATCAAGCAGGTGTGTATTCTGGTGTATAATGAAGTTTTCCAAGTGTCTTGAAATCAAACTCTAATCATTATCTCTTCTTGGAGCTGCATTTTAATAGGTAGTATCATCAACATTAACAGGAATAGATGTCCAGCTGGTCAAATAGTACTAAAGAGACATAGCAGATGACTAAAATCTTACTTGGATTGACTTATTCTTCCCAGCTTCAGTGTGGCTACCATTAATGAAATTAGTATAATTCTAATGATATTTAATCTTTTTAGCTTTTTAAAACTCCATCTCCTAAAGTCACATAAAAATTTGGCTTTAAAATAATAAGAAAAGTAATTTCTAATTTTTGTATTTGAGAAGAAGACATTAAAACTCAAATAAATCCTGAGGACCTGCAGGACAATTGATTTCCAAAATTAATCTTTAAACACTTTGTGATAATAAACATATCTTAAATCTTTTTGCATCCAATTCATGATTTTAAGAACATTATATTTGGTAATATTATTAGTTCAAACATAAATTGCCAGTTGCTGATATTAGCAACTAGCAGTCTGAAAATCAGAATATCTATGACATTAAAAATTTCAGGGTGTTAGATAAAGAACCAGATACATTTGAGACTGTGTATGAAAGCCAATATCTTCAAAAAGATATTTTTGAAAAGTTTCAAGCAGCAGTTTGAAGCTTTTTTCAGAAGAGAACAAAAGACACTTTGATCTCCAGATGATGCTTCTATCAGTAGTAGCTACAAAAAAAGTGATTATACAAATAGCATATTTCATTATTGTGACATAGCAGTAGCAGAAGTATTTTACATGTCTGTTATAACTAAAGACAAATTGTAAAAAGAGAATGCAAAATGTAATTTTTTGAAACTTTCAGAAGAATTTTTATGGAATTTTAGAATAGTTATTTGTTCTCAGGCAGAATTTTCTCCACTGGTTTCACAGAATTTCTCTGGGAAGAGAGCTTTTTCTTCCACTGGACAACTGTCTTGGGAAAAAGGTCTGGACTATTTCATCTCACAACCAATTTATAAACTGCAGGAGACTACCACAGACAACACTTAAAGGCAGCTGAGGGTCTCTCTTAAGATCAATATTTAAGAGCCAAGACAGACTTAAGCTCAATATTACCTCTTTTTATAGATGGAAAAAATCCAACCTAAATTGTTCTCATACAGCTTCAAGAATTACATGCAATTCTTCTATTAATAAAAAGATTTAGGGAGATAACTCTCTGCATGCTGAGAAGAAGATTTGCCACTAAAGTCTAATTTGATTTATCAATCAGCCAATTAGTGTATTATTAAAAATTCACTGTAGGGCCAATCTCTTGTTGATTTGGATAATTAAGTAATCTGCTTTCTAAGTAAAGGGTGCTTGGTAATCAGCAAAGTCTGTGGGCCAAATTCCACCTTCCCCTTTCTGTGCAACTTTACAGCAAGGAGCTGTCTGACAGGCTTCGGCAGAAATACTCGCATAAGTAACATGCCTTGTGAGCATCATTGTCTATGAAACAAGAGCAGCACACTAGAATGATTCTAGAAAGACTTAATCTCCATAAAGGCACTAAATGAAGGGTGTGAACACAAAGGAGGAAGAGTCTTGCCTTTCTCCAAGTAGATTCAAATTAATATGTAATGATATGCAATAATGTCAGTTTGTAATATTAAATTCTAGCTACTGTTCATGACACTTAATGTGAAACTTATTTTGAAATTCGTGGCCAGAAATGAGACTTTCACAAGGGTGAAGGTATGAAGGTATGATGGCGAAATGACATAAAATGGGAATCATGCAGAATTTAGTACTAGTAATTAAAGACATATGGGACTAACAGAGAAATACTTTTATTTTGAGACCTCTGGAACTCCTTTTTAATCTTGAAATACTGTTTTTGCTCAGTCCCATGCCAACTGATACCATAACGGAAGCTTCCATAAAGTGCAACAACATTTCAAGTCATCAGAAACTTTATTGCCATGGGATTTTCTAGAGTTTAAAATACCAGTTCCAGAAAGTTCATTGTTCCATATGTTCCAGTGCTTTCAGTGGAAACAAAGTACGGTAAACACTAAACACTTTAGAAAACTTCTCCCCACAATTGCTATGTCAGGTCTTTGTTAGTGGATCTCACCTGCTGAAGATGAAAAAAAGATACTGATTTCAAGAAGTAGTGGGTATGCTGAAAAAATACCACACGAACAGATGTAAGTTCATCAGAAACTTTTGTAATGTGGTAAAGACTTCTAAATTATTTTTTTTACTCTATGCAGACTTTCGCAAACCTTGTTGTTCAGATGGTTCTTTAATCACAAAATGTACTATAAATACTCATTAATTGGGGTGATAAGTTGAAAACAAGCATGTTTCTTTGCTTTTTGTGCTACTTGCAAATGAGATACTTGAGGAAATAAACTTTTCCTGAAAAATATCTCAAAGACCGAGATATTCAGGAAACAATGGTTAGTTTCTGCAGTGAAGCATATCAAAGAGCCACCTTTGGTTAATACTTGGACTCAATGATCTTTTCTAATGCAAGAAATTCTATGATTCCAGAATTCTATATAAAGGATCATTTTTTGTGCATTTCACACTTCCAAGAGACATGCCATCAGAAAAAAAACAGTGCTTAAAAAGATAAACAGAATTTGAGTATTTGAACTAGTCATAGATATTGCTGAAACAAACCCTCAAAACCAACAAAAACCAAGAAAATTATTTTTCATTACAAGTTACTTCCTAAATATTATCTTAAATACTACCCATAAAGTTAGCTTCATCCTTCTTGTTCATCGTGTGTTTTCTGTAGGATGTGACTAAATTAATATTTTGCCATGACTCTCCCTTATGCTGAGGTTTCTGTTAGTTCTTTAATAATGTGCTTTATTTTTAACTTAAAAGGCTGAGGTGAATCTGTTGAAAAATCAAGGAAGTACTGCTCATTTAAAAAGGACAGAGTAGAAAAATTCAAGTTGCACTATAAATTTAGGAGGTGGTGAGTAATAGTAACAAAACCTGTATAGCTGTTCAGGTCTTTCATATATATTGCTGTTTCAATCTTTTTGAGTTCAAATCATTAAGATCCACTAGATCAGATTGGGAAAGAAGGAATTTTTAATGAAAAGTCAGGGGCATTCCTTAAAGGTGTGCCTAGATGTCTAATTATTTCAACTGGAAGAGAATAAATAAATGACACTCATCATAAATACATTGAAATAAAAGACTTTGACCTGTCGTTCATTAGAAATGATATTATGGTAAGTGGCATCCACAACTAGCTCATATACCACCCAGAGAGGCCAATTTTTTGCCCTACAAATTCCAGCTGGGGTGAATTTTAATATGTAACCTATGCAGAAAGAATCAGAAAATCATAAGAAACTGCTAATTCTTGCTGCTGTGGCTGACAAGAATGGGACTATGAGCATTTTACTCAAAAGATTAAAAAAACCATATTTGTCAGCAGCTATAAGCAAAAGATATCCATTTTAAACTGACATATGAAGCTGAAGAAAGAAAACTTGAACAGTACAAAGGAATGAAAGTTGTGAACACTAACATTTCCATTATGCGTATTAACGACTGATGCACGAGCACACATGGAAACTGATGCAAGGCTTTGAAATGAGTACTTCTTTTTCTTTTATGTTAGCAGAAAAGATGTTTTCCTTCTCAGTAGTTTAGAGATTCATCCGAGGGATACTGCTCAGGACTGCGCATATCAGCAGGTTGATTATTTTCCTTGTGCAGAAATACATTATGTGGTTTATGGCTGGAGTTATTGTATCATCCCTGCAATGTACAAATACGGGACACATTCTCATTTAGAACATCAACGGTTAACTTATTTAAAAGCAGGGAACTGTCCTTACTTGTTAATCTGAAAGAGCTGAAAACTCTTTAATTGAACCCTGCCAGTGACAGAATTATGCACCTATTGTTGTATCTGTAATTTGCTGCATAAAGCGTTTTCCAGATAGTCCAGAAGGAATAATTATCACAAGAAATTTGTTGTCAAAGACCAAACAAATATGTAAAAAGTGAACAGGAAAGTCATCTACATCATGTAAGTTTACTGTGAGAAGCACGGCTGAGAATATAATGTTCTCAGCCAAATAAAAATTCCTTCTGAACAAGTATCCTACCCTCATTAATGGGCAACCTTGAAAGCTTAGGCAAAAGCATAAATCAGAGCAAACTACAGGGCAAGTATACAGGATGTCTCAGTGATCTATAAGGTCAGTAATGCTGTGAGACAGAGATACCATCTTGCTCAGGTAGCACTAACAATATCATCTGACGGATGATGCACAAGAGAGACAATAGTGCAAGTGAGCCCTAGATTTGGCTTAGCATCCAGAACTTTTTGGCTATAGCCTTTTGAAAGTGTCCTCTGATTGTAAATGCTCACCTCAAAGGCTGCCAAGATCAGAAGCAGTCCACATTAGCCAACAATAAAAAACATCCACCTCCTTGCACTTTTCTCATCTGAGGAAAGGAGAATAAGTCCTAATTTCTCTTTTTTTTTACTGGGAAGTAGAAAGACATGATTAAACTTTGTCAAAATATGACATTTAAATACATCTAAAGAGCTATCAATATAATAAATGGCTACAGTTCATTACCATTTGAGTTAATTAAGTTAATTTATTTCAAATCCCAGTGCCCTCTCTAACTCATTCTCTGCAAAGTAGCTCCTGTAGCGATAGGACAAGAGGTTGTGGTTTTAAACTAAAAGGTGGTAGATTCAGACTAGATATGTAGAAGAATTTTTTACAGTAGGGAAACACAGGATTAGGTTGTCCAGAGGGGTTCTACATGTCCCATCCATGGAAACATTCAGGATCAGGTCAAATAGGACTCTGAGCAACCTGATCAAGAGGAAGATGTCCCTGCCCATTGCAGTGTGCTGGGGACTAGAGTAACTGTAAAAGTCCCTTCTAACCCAAACCACTCTATGATTCTATGAAATGTAGCCTGTACTGATGGATGTGAAACTATGAGACTCTGTGCAGTTGCTTAAACTGATCATCACAGCTACAACCTAACTCCCCAAAGGCTGAAGACTCTCGCAATAAATATACTTTGGGTCAGGCCCTGCCTGGATGGTTTGAAGTATACTTTAGCTTCTGTAGCATATGAAGAGTGTTTTCATACGTGGCTGCTTATAATGAGCCCCTACAGTATGTCCACCAACACATGGATTCAGGTAAAATTTGAACAGTAGATGTATGTCAAAATAGTGTTCCAGTATTTATTTCACTTGCCTAGATGGAATGATTTAAAATATGCTAAACTTTTTGACTTAAAAAGTTCCTCACAGCAGAATAGCATTTACAGGAGCTATCCAATCTTAAAACTTCAGTATGTACCTCCAAGTTAGTCACTGGACTGCAATTAGTGCAATTAGACTCTATTGTGTCCATAGCTGATGTTAATTTATGCTGCTTTAGAGAATATAAAACTGTATCACTAATGTTTAATTAGAAGGGAAGGGTAGATAGATGGAGATATTGAAGAATTACAGTGCCATTAAGAGGAAAGACATATATTAAAGTATGGTAAAAAGGACCATCTGCCACGTCAGTGAGCACACTCCAGAGGCAGCATTTCAGCCCACCTTGGGAATCCTACCGACAGCTCCAGAGACAGTGGGTCTGAAAAACGCATGCCAAGGGGATCAGAGCAGGGTACCAACATTGCTGCCTCTGCACCTTTCGGACTTGGGCCATGCACAGTGATGGGGCCTTATCACCAAGGTGCCATTAGGGTTAAGGTTCAGAGAGCCACAGAGCCTGGAGCTCCTGGGACAATGGGGCTGGAAAAGGTATAGCAAGGGGATCATGGCAGGGTTCCTACACTGCTATCTTCACACCTAATGTAGATCACCAGCGGTGATGGCAATAGCTGAAACTACATGTAGATAGGGTGACATCACTTGCCTTATTTACCATAGACAGAGACTGAAGGGAGACATTTTTGCAGTCTGCAGTTTCCTCTCAAGGGCAAGTTCTGGGATAGGAACTGATCTCTCCTCTCCAATGATCAGTAAGAAAACATGAGTGAATGGCCTGAAGTTGTGTAAGGGGAGATTTAAGGAAAGGTTCTGCACCCACAGGGTGGTTGGGCACTGGGAGGGGCTCCCCAGGGAAATGATCATGGCACCAGACCTGCAAGATTTCAAGAAGCATTTGGACAGTGCTTTCAGGCATGTGGCATCTTTCTTGGAGTGATTCTTCACAGGGCCAGGAGTTGGACTTTGATGATCCTGGTGTGTCTCTGCCCACTCACGTATTCTTTGATTCTATAGTTCTAAATAAAACCCGCTGTGCTTTTGATGGATGTGGGTAAGTTTTGCCCTTCCCAGCTATTAGTATCAGAAGATCCAGACTGCAAATCTGTAGCATATAATTTGGTTCAGATTTAAGCTACTTTTTGAAAAATCATTTTCCTAGTAGCAAAGTATTTTTATAGAACATAAGTGGCAGCTTATTACTCAGTTCAATCTCAGGTATATATTTTCTATAGGCTGTTAATCTATATCAACAAGACTTTCTTTCTGTATGTACATCCTGAATTTGCTGTATTCCTTGGCTGAAACAAAAACTCCAAATCTGTTGATTTCTGCAAGTTGCAGCAATGTTATTTCCAATCTTCCATATTTACAGCTGTGGTTCCTCTTTTATAGCAGCATCAATTCCTCACAGAGCAACTCCCAATAACTAACTAGATTTGCAAAGTAACCAATGTATTTATATAAGTGGAGAGAGCCAACTGTCTGTAGTCTGACAAATCATAAAGGAACTGTGGCATGCTCTTATATTATGATAAAAAACTAATCTATCAAATGGGAAATTGTAATGCTTGCTGATATTTTCAGTTAAAAGAAACAGTAGCACACCCCCTTGATCTCACCAACCATTTTCTCTAAGCACCTACAAAACAAAATTATACACCAATCTAAGAAGTACAGAACAGTTTATATGTCTAATACTGCAATCAGGTCTTCTATGCATACATACCATCTTTTAGGAAATGCTCTTCTGCAAATCACTGATTTTCAGTCAAACAGAGATGTAATCTAAGGGACCTGAAGTTTGTTACCATCTGAATGAAATTTTCCAACATATATAAGTGGCACAAATGCCATTTGAGTAAAAAGTTAGGGAAGAGGAGAGAAGAAGAAGGAGAAGGAGAAGGAGAAGGAGAAGGAGAAGGAGAAGGAGAAGGAGAAGGAGAAGGAGAAGGAGAAGGAGAAGGAGAAGAGAAGGAGAAGGAGAAGGAGGAGGTATGCACAGGCTCTCAATTTTCTGTCATGTGAGGACAACAGTCCAAGCGCTTATTTGGGATTTTAAGCCCTAGATTTCATCTCCTGGGCAGCCATTCAGTCTTTGCTTTCTGTGATTTTTAATATCCAAACTTTGCAATTTTAATTTTAGATTAAAATAATGAAGGCACTTCATCCTGCAAAATTAATTGACAACAAAAAAATGAAAAATTCAATTTTGTTTCCAGAAGACAGACTAAATTTCATGGTTTATTTTTTTTTATGCTTTCATTTAAATCAATCACAATGCTTTAAAATATCTATTAGGTAAAATATTCTCAACTGAAGTTGTGCCAGATGGGCATATCTAGAAAAATAATTCTTTTCACAACCGATCTTAATAAAGAGCAAAATAAAAGATTTTTTTCCCCATGTAAAAGACATCAAATTTTGTACTTTGAACCCTGTCTTTTTTTGTCAAAAAATGAATTATTTTGTGAAAAGATATTAATCCCACCTATTGCCTTTTGTCCTCTACACTTATATATGAGTTTAAAGGGACATTATTTAAAGATAAACCTTACTCGTACTATAACAAAAATTCTAGAAAAAAATATTTGAGCTGATTTATATTTTTATTTTCTTATTATAATTGAAGCTTTTTTTTTTTTTTTTTTACTTTTTGGCATTTAATCTTGATTGCTGAAAACATATTCTATTACTCCCCATTTTCAGATCACACACTCTAGCACCTTTAGAAAGGAAGACTTAAGGTTTCTGTCTAACTAAGGTAAAGTATGCACAACTGTATTCCTTATTGGAAAGAAAGCTAAATTTAACACTAAAACCTGTGATGTTTTTCCTTCTATAACTGGAGGATCATTGATGACTGGCAAAATTACAAATCTCTCACCTCTGTGTTATTTCATGCGCCATTCTCTCACTCTGTGGTGGTTTTTCTTCCTGGAATGACTGCACAGACTAATGGCACATCGCATATGCAGTAAGACTTATGTCTTAACCCCTCTGGATGTGTACTTTACTTCTGATACATGATGCAATCAAGCTATAATTTCTATTTAATTTGCCGTATTTGCTATGTTTGGTTTAAACAGGTTTGTCATAGCCTCCCATTTTCTGATTGAGGTCTAAGTCTTCCTGAGTTTGCTATCTTCCCAAAGACAATGAGGAACACAGAAGTTTTATTTGCTAGTGTAGAGCAAAACACTCTGGGGTGGCTCAACTATCTTAACAGAACTTCTTTGTCCAGAGGATTGATTTATTTTTGTCAATGGCATAGCATGCTCTGAGAATGGAGGCCATTTAAATGACAGTCTGGAACTACCCATGGCATACCTGGAGCTGGCTTCAACTTGAAATAATGAGTTACAGTAGGTATTATCTCATCTAAATTTGTTTGCCTAAAAGTTGAGCATAAAGCCCAATATAATTTTCAAGATTCCTTCTAATGACAATGAAAGAGACAGGTGCCTTCTTGGGACGATTATTCCTGCCATCATTTAGGCTGGGTATGCAGCACTCTTGGAAATGGTGGTCTGTCCGTTGCCTGTGGAATTATTCTGGGTGGCTAGCTTGCCACTGGCTGGCTAAATTAACACACGCAGTGAATTGTTCTTTACTTTAAAAATTCATTATACATATCTCAAGGTAGGATGTCTTATCTCTGGCTTCTTTCTAGGCAGAAAATGTTGAAATGTTCAAGTTCCCTAGGTGATTTTTTTGGGGTTTGCTTCTGGTTTTTGATCCTGGCTTTAAATCAGCAGGAGAGTACACCTGGTACCCACCCAGCTGTTTGGGTACATGTGTGCCCTTTGTGTATGAGTGACTGCTTTGTTCTAACACTTCTGAAGCCAGTTGAAGGACAAAGCAAGCACTGAAAAATTAAATAAAAATGAGACTAGATATTGGGCTGTATCAGGGCTGAGTTGGCACCAAAGGGCTCTTACAACTTGTTCATACCAAACACTGTGCTTTCATACAGGAACAATCTCATGAAATATACAGCTGTCATGAGAGCTCTTTCATCATCCCCAGTGTCTAGAAATGGGGAAGGTCTGAAACTGTCCATAAGCACAGTGTTTTTAATCACCATAACTGTCCACTGAAGCCATGCACAGGCAAAGTCTGCTCTGAGTTGCCTGCATATGTGCTGGGAGCTTGGATTGTGCAGCTGGTTATATTTGATGGAAAACAATATTGTATAAATGCCTAAATTCTAAATGAGCATTTTATCTACTCTTGCAAAATAAATTTGATTTGCATTCAATTAATGACATGAGTGTGCTTCACTGAAAAGTATCCTAATCCAGTAAGTGTTGTGCTGTCTTCCATAAAAGTAAAATAAATATGTTTTCCTTGAGATGTTGAAGTAATAAAAAGGCAGCATATTTTCCAGTCAAATAATTTAAGTCTTTTAGGTCTTTTCTTGTCTCCCATGAATTCTCTACTACTTTATCAAAAGAAAGAACAGAGAGAAAAAATAACTCAAAGGAAAAGAAGAAAAGAATCATTGCTTACCAGCTTAGCAATTATAAAGCAAAGGGGGAAAAAAGAGAGTATCAGATAAATTTTCTTATTGCTAAGAGTAGCAAAAATCCCTGGAGGAAAGTATTTTAATGCCATCCCTAGAAGAGAAAAAAAGCCTGAGCCAGCAGCTTGGTATTACAATACTTTTTAAGGTTTCTCTAGGGATGCTACGGAAGAGAAAATAGATATATATGAAGTGGTGGTGAAGAAGGCCTAGACTTTGATCTAATGCAAATTCCAGGTCAAGTTAGCTAGTTAAATCACCTCAGATACTTTCATCCTGGAAACTTCCTGAATACAGGTGTGCCAGAAAAATACAGAAAAAATAGAGAACAATGCATGTCACACAAAAATGTCCCATCAGGAGATTTAGCAAGTCCTTGTGTTTCCAGAGGCTGAGCCTCTCCTGTGACTCCAGATGCTAAAGGAGAAAGGAAACACTATGAGCCCTTTTTTTTTTTTTTTTAAGAGTGTAACCTGCTTTCTGGTATGTTCTGGCAATTGCACATTCCCTTTGAGAAAAAAGTGAAGCAAACTGCCCCTCAATACATGGTACATAAATTGCAAAATTGCAGCATCTGTCACCTTACTGCAAGCAAAAATGCTATGATTATTGCCAGATAAAATTTATGGTAGACAAACTGTATTACCTCACAGCAGAACATCAAATTACTTAATCCTCAAAGTCTGTTTCTCTTCCTTGATGGTAAAAAGATGACCATATTAATGGAACTTATTCTGGTTCTGGTTCGTAATAATTGAAGTGCAACACTTTTCAAATGCAGGGGCCAGAGGTTAGGCATGTCTTGGAATTTGACTCCTCAAGTTTAAATATTCAGCATACCAGATGTCAAGGACAATAACCCCACAGTAAAGGCATTAACAATTAGAAATTTGCAGCTCTGGAGTACAGAGAGATTAAATCAAAAGCTAGTTTCTCAAATACTTTTGGGATGGGATGAGAAAAAGAAACAGCAATCTGCAAGAAAGGAAAAAACTTATGAAGTTTAGATATCCAGTTGAATTTTAGAGATGTAGAAAGTATTAAATACACTGAAAGGCTTTATGGGATATTAGAGGATTATTTAGGTGCTTGCTTCCTGATGATAACATTGGTTATGACACTGAATCATTACAGATATATCGATGCAGTAATATCACAAGATTGCCTGATAAACACTGCAGAAATACTGTTTATACTGTTGGATGCTGTGCAAGCAGCTTTTTGGTTAGCTGGAAATTAAAGCAAACTCCTCAGAATACAGGATCTTGAAGAAATTCAGGTGGAGATAAGCAACGTTAAGATAAAGGAAATGAAAGAACTTGATTTAAGTTCAGAGGACAAACAAGCACATCCATATATAAACACAAGTAGGCATGCAGTCACGCTCAAGAGACTTAATAGATGAAAGATGGAGGAGGGAAAATAGAAGGCCACAGTTCAGTGGAGATCCTTAATTGATTAGAATGCCCACAGCAGTAAGAGACAACTGAAGGAATCAATTAAATATTACAGATGAGTTATGGCAAGCATAAAACTCTTAAATAATCAAGTGAAGGCAAAAAAAAAAAAATAGACAAGTAAAAAAGAACCAAGAAAATGAGATATGCTAAAGGTCCCCTTTTTGTGTCAGGCACAGTCAAATGTTTTCTTTCTCCACATGTTGCACTTGTATTTAATACTTCACTTCTTTGTGGAAATTAAAAGAGCACATTAAAATACTTTGAATATTCAATATGATTGTCATGTACAAATGTGTCAGAAAGGGGTGTACCATGTCTCCAGCTCAGTCTGCTGGTCATGAGAGGAGGAAAAACTTTCCAGTGAAATATGGTTTAACAAATTTGCATAATAAGATTCTATATCACCCCCTCACACAGAAGCTGTAAATTTCTTCAAGCTGGCTATACGTTATCCTAACACAGTTATGCACTAACCACTGACATTTTGGCTAGAAGTAACTTGTTGCAAGCTGTAATAAACTCTCATGAATCTCAAAAGGGTCTGGCAGGCATTTGTAACTGAGGTAGAGACTCAGCAGAGGTTGTAAGCAAGTTGCTTAGAGACCCTATAGACACCAGGTAATTTCATCATGTTGCAAAAGATTTCTTAGGACTTGTGGAAGTCTATTTTAAAGGATATTTATTTACATAAAGTGCTGTAGGTATGTTTGGGTTTAACAGAATCTTAGAATGTTTTGGATTGGAAGGGATTTCTGAAGTAAAACACAGCAAACATAGGAATATATGTGCAGTTATACTGACTCCATTATAGAGCAATAATCAAACAATTTAACCTGCAATACATGCAGAAGGTTTTAACTTCACTTACCACACAGCATTTCAAATGCCACAGTGAAATTATGAGACACTTCCTCTTACATGTTGCAATAACTTACATTCACATATGGTTTTGCTGGGACTTTTTTTACCTGAGAGGATTGAAGAGCACCTTAGGAGCCATGTTTAGCTTTCTGTGGGTATTTTGTTGTCTGAGGAGAATACCTGAAAACGTTTCTAATATCATCATATACCTGATTAATCTTTAGCTGCAGTTAATCTGTGTCTTCTGTTTACAAAGAAGGACACCAGCAAAGACAACATGAACAGTCACACTGATCTTGATTTGTGTGAAGGTTCCCCTCATTTCCAGCAATTTTAAGTGAACACAAATTAAGGGGAAAGGAATTTTTAAGTTTGTCAAAGAAACCCTTAAACTGCATGCACATAGTTTCTCAGGATGAAGGTCAAATGCACCACCTGAATACTGACCTCCAATCTTAATGTATAAACAGCTTTTTACAGAATTTTGGCTGTCATTTTATAAAAGCAATTGCCTTATACTGCAAGGTAAGTATGAAACTTTACCCTTTTACTTTTGTGACTGGGATTATGCTACTGTCTGTGAGTAGACAGAATAACAATTAAATATTATTTATAATTTACTACTCCTTTATGCACACAAACACATGCACCATACAAACACATGCAGCAGTCTATACATTTTGATCATCTGAATACATATAACTGGAGGAAAAAAACATCACTATGAGGGGTATCAAACACTGGAACAAGCTGCCTGGAAAGGCTGGTTGTAAGAACGCTTTGCTCAGTCGAAAAACCCCCTCAACCAGAAAGGGCCTTGTTTAACCAAGCCTAGTCGAACCTGCTACCTCCTTTGGAACAAGGGTGAGTGTAGAACAAATCTGTTGGTCCTTTCCAAACTAAATGATTCTGTAATTCTATGATTATGTAAATCATAAATCCTACTTACAATGACAATCTCTTCTGTACTGGGAAAAAGCCGAACCTGTTTTAAAAATTCATTCCCCTGAAATCCTGCAAAAAGGTGTAGCTCAAGGAAAAGGCAGCTTTCCATATGATCTTTCAGGTGTGATTCCTCAGGTGTGATTTCTTCCAAGTCCTGAAATAGTACTGTAAGGAAAAGTTGTGACCCTTTATGAGTGACAGCCATGCATTATATATGTATTCTGTCTTAAGCAATCTTAGGAACAGAATCAACTGATCTTGTGAACAGTTGTCAATACCTTTCATAAGTCTGTTTTAGACAAGCGTTAGGATCTTTCGTAACCTGTCACTGGAATTATTTACCTGTCCCTTTATAACCAGTTCTTTTCTCCTTCATGACCCCAACAAATTTCTCCATTGCACAAGACTATGTAAAAACCTGAAAAAATAACTAAAGATCTCTATTTTCTATACTTCTAACTCACAGCAGCACTATTCACACAAGAAGGTAGGATAAGATGACTACTTTTGTGGATTTATCTCCTCATCTTAGTGTGAATACTGTTTCTTGATAATCAGTAAATTCAGTTAACTCAGGCATTTCCATCTACTGAAGTAACTGTTGATCCAACAGTTTTCTGGGAGTTTTTTTCAGGAGAACTCAGATACTAAGGAGAGGGAAACCAAAAAGAAAGACGGTGTTAGAACTACTGCAGCATAAGGCATATGTTGTGATATTCTGACTGCATTTTCCCCAGCCTGCAGAAAAATGGCAGTGCCAAGGCCATACTTAAAAATGGGCAAGTGTGAAGTAGTTGCCAAAACAACAGAATCTGTCTATGGTAGCAAAACATCGTTTGAAACTCCAGAGCAAATATTGCGTCGTGGTAGAAATTTTCATATTGCTGCTCTAGTGAGTGAAGGAACAAAGAACAGATGGCAATGAATTATTGTAAGGTTATGCAAGACAGACTTACAAAGGTAAACAGGAAGTATGGTTTCTACTGGAAACTAATGTTCATTGTTCTGATCCATCCTACCATGTACCTATTAGCACCATCAAACATCTAGGTAGTATGGTCTGGAATTAAAAAAAAAGTCAAAGTTACTAGCTGTAATACAAACGTACTCATATGTATGAAGTCAATAGGACACACACACGTGCTTAGAGACTTAGGATTTGCCTCCTTGATAAGCCAAGAATGGAGTACAGTGCCTCCTTCCAAGAGAGCTGCCTGAATACCAAAAGGTGCTTACAAATTGGATATACCAATAAACTAGGAAAGGCTAAATCCACTGGACTTTCTGCAAATCCACAGGTTATAAATGGTCTGCAAGGGACTCCTCCCACCTAACTAAATGCATTGAAATTAAATAGCTTCTCTGTAAAGAACAGTAATTTCAATCTGTCATCATTGTGGTCAGTAACCACTCATTAATTTGGGACTGATTCCAGACACCAAAAAAAGGTAGAAGCTGTGTTTCCAAGATATTTCAGCTATTGGCAAGGACCATATATGGGAAGAGGGAACATAAGTATCTGCTCATACCAAACACCTCCTTAAAGTGTACTAAAGAAAGTGTGACATTATCCACATTACCTCACTCTTTTTCTTTTGGTCTCTTTCTTCCTGCACATGCAAACGCATCAACAAGAAGGATATAAAGAAAGAAAAAATGATGCATAGTTTGTTTCCACTTTCTCATCTTCAAAGCTTTCCAGGAAAAAAATCTCTTACATTTCATTTTATTTTCAATCTTTTCCTCAGCTGGGTAGCTGGGATTCCTGCTTATGTAATGAACAGCAATGTAAATTCCACTTCATACTGATACTCTTCTTCTGGTAAAATTTCCCTGTGTCCTGATTTACCGGTATGTTCAAACATCCTGCTGTTAGGATTGTCTTATCATGTACAGGAAGAAACGATCCCTCGTTTGCTAGAGAGATCAATGTAAAATCATTTGGAGGCATTTCAATATGTTAATTTATGGAGGGGAATGGATAATTTAATTTTAATACACAAGCATTTACATACTTTCTTATACTTGTGTAAAAAATTGTCAAAACCCACTGCAAACAGTAAAAATAGAAATAAATCTTTAATTTCCCCAAAAAATCTTCAAACATTATATAAGGAAAACACACTAAGCCCCATAGTTCAGATTAATCATAGTTTGTCATTTCTGCAGGCTCATGAACATGGTGAAAGTGTGAATCTTTTCCATGCAATATTGTGGGGCGGTGTTCGAATTTTTTTCCTTCAGAAAAGAAACCGAACAAGTAATAAAATAAAATAGACAATGTGACAAAACAGAAATATATTTAAACCCCAAATATTTATACAAGAGTGCCTAAAGAACCCTCAAATCCCTGAATGTATTTCAACTAGTATACATTCCTTCTGGTGTAAGGAAAGTGTTATCATTGGTTTGAAAACCTTTGAATCAATCCACATTAGTGCTGTTGGTATTGCCATCCCAGTTTAGAAGTCCTAAATCATGAAGTCTAGGCTTTCCTTTGTACTTCTAAGTTTTTTGTTACCTTTCAGACATAAATTCTGCATTTCTTGGAAAGGAACCCAGGAATTTAAGAAAAGAACATGTACTTAAAACTAGAAAACTCACCTGGGGTTTTTTCCCCTCAAAAGCACCCAGCAGCCTACTTTCCATGGCATTTCCCTGAAGACAGTCCCAATAATGAGCACATCTGCCTTCAAACCCAGGCAAGGTGGTGTTCACATCAACACCGTACATATATACTTTTGTGCTTTAGTTGTCCATCATAAAATAAAGGGAAGAATATTTGGTTTTTTCATAGGGCATTCTTGAAGATACAGATTTAAGATAGTGAGACAGACCTTTAGAGATCTCACATAGCAAGCAGCAACACACTAGTAACTACAAATTTAATCCATTAGAGTGCCTCTTTTCATCTTACCTGTCGTGATTATCTTGTGAAGTCACAAGATTTTTTTTTCTTTTACTTCTCATCCCTCAGATGCCTTTAAATTCTTCTGAAGACTTTTTTCTCTTGTTGAATTTGAGTGATAGTAATAACAGTGAGACAGTATTAATTATCTCAGTTTCCTCCTAAGTCAATCCAAGATGTCTGGTACAAACTCTTGTTGTTAAAGGGGGATTTTGATGTCAGAGCTTTGGAAGAAAGCCTAGATAATTTGAACTTGATGATGTTTCCATGAGGAAGTTGTTCAAGACAAGCTAAAACAGAGCTCTTGGTGAGATATTTCAGGCCACATGTGTGAACTGAGCTGTGAGGCTGCCACAGTCATGATTCTTTGGAGTTTTTGAAAGTAACCACTGATTCCAGAGTCTGCAACTCTACCCTCCAGATAAACTAAGCTGGTTACCAGGAGTTCAGTGTGTGATAACACTGAGAGGAAAGAAATGTAAGTATGTCTTCTTCTGAGAGATAATTTCCTGTGTATTCAATGAATGAGAATGCGCCTGTTTATCTGCAACACAAGCTAAAAAGAGTAACAAATAATATTTTCTAAGTTTTGGAAGACTATATTCTAGATTAATGAGAAGGTCATATAGTGGGCACCATAAACAAACCGTGTATTTTCTGCTTTTTTATTCTCTCTTTCGTTTACTGTTTTTATAGTAATTGACTGAGAACACAAGTTCTGACTAAAGAAAAAGACCTCAAGGTCTGTAAGAGACAACTTTTGCAAAATGTCACTATAAGTGACTTTGTTTCTATTTTCTAAATAGCTTAATTACTACTCCCAGATCATAGCAGGAATACAATTCTTTTGCTTGTCTGAATTTACAAGTCTCTCCCACATAAGCTCAAAATTTATGGTAAGAATTAGGTCTTGTCTCTTAACAATACTTTCCAGAATACTTTCCCATAGCTACTATTCACGACTGTATGGTTTCAACCTACGAGAAAAATTTGATAAACCTTGACACTGACAGAAACATAGACAGTTTAGTCTTCCCAGGGAGATACATACGTTGCATCAATCTGTTTCCACTGTACTGTTAAAAGGCCACTAAAGGGCTACTCCTTCAGGACAAGAGGCCACGTGCGCAAACTGAAACATTCCATCTGAACAGAAAAAAAACTGCCCTTTTACTGTGAGAGTGGCTGAGCACCATCAGAGAGGTTGGGAAATCTTCTTGGGCACATTCCAAACCCTTCTGGAAATGGTTCTGCACAGCCTGCCCTGGGTCACTCTGTCTGAGGAGGAGGATTGGACTGGATGGTTTCCACAGGTGCCTTCCAACTTCAGCTGTTCTGTAATTCTGTGAAAATCTTCAGAGATTCACTAACCATGATACAGTATCAATGTATAGCTGGAAAAATAACTTCTTCTGGAGAAATAACATCCTAGCAGAATCTTTATCACAGATTTAAAGGCAATGTCCTTGTCCTCTGCTCTTGAGAAGCTGTGACGGATGCCACTCCCTAGAAATTATCTCTACCCCTCTTTGGGTGTAACATTATCAGGCTCTTTGGTGTCACTCCAAACATTCATCAAGATTTAGTACAATTTCAGTAGCTCCCTCATCTGGGCAATGTGGATGAGGCTACTCAACTGCCTATTTAACAGTGCTCAAAGATTTGTGGATGAAAAGCACAAGAGAAAGGGAGACACATTTCTTGCTAGAAATCAAAAACTAAGGGAAGCTTTTCAATCTTTATTTGCAAATTCAATTCTAAAACTTCCTGCACTTATATTACAGAAATCAAATCACACCTATCAGAAACTTCAAAGTTACATATATTTTATTTCAGCCATTAGCCTAGTAAGCAATATTCTGCAGAGTTAGCTCTGATTCCATTCCAAACTGCAAACCTCGTTAGCTACAATGTTTTGATCTGCTTTTATCCTTCATTAGTATTTTGGAGCTTTTTTCCCTCTTCACTTTACCTCTTTGTTGCAAAGCATCTCACTCTCTTCTAATTTATGTGTAGTTGTGCCCAGCCTCAAAATGTCATTAAGTTGATAGGTCACACTTTAAATTAAGTTTGTCATATAAAAGTGTAATTTAGATCCAATAAAACAGTTATTACCACTTTTAATTAGGAAAAGCAGGAGTCGGGTCTGTCTGAGAGACATTCTTAGACATAACCATGCAGAGAGCCAGGCTGCAGGTTTTTTCATTCAAGTAGAATCACTGATTATTGCAGCAGCCCTATTCTAATTCAGCTGAGGGTGCATTCGTCTGTCAGCAGAACAAAACTCAATTAAGAAAAGAAAGATATTTGGAAATTACAGTTTCAAGTGTTCATTGGATCTCAAGTTTTAGTTTATTGCAATGGTGCTGTCTCAGATTTAATGAATGTGTAGTGTCCCCTTTGCAAGTGGTTACAGATGTATTCTTGCACCATCCAAGATCATGCAATTGGGATGAATGCTAATATTGATCCATCTAAAAGCAATGGATATTTTTTCCTCTGGTTGGTTAGCAGCACTTGTCACAGCCTGAGCAACAACTTCTTATCTGTTTATACCTGTTAGTTTAAAAAGTAAAGGTAAACACAGCAATAATTTACAGTAATTTTCAAAGGGAGATACATCTGGAACAGAAAACTTAAGTTCTGTGTGGTGTGCAGCTGGATATGTAGGATATAACACAGGACATAAATGTGCAATTTGCAAAATGTCTGCACTTGACAAGTCTGCTTCTACTGAATGTTACTGCTCTTCTCCATTTTATCAGCAGTGAATACATTGCCTGTTTACCAAGGAAGCCAATAAAATACCTCTGAAAGCACAATAATCATAAAGGGACTCTGGTTTTATTTGAGAGACTAGTTCTAGTCACAAGTGCAGAGATTACAGGTTAGCGGAGCTGTACTGAATTTAAGAGTGTTAGAGCAGTGACAAAGAAGAATCAGGCCTGTGGCATGGACTCATCTGCAGTTTTAATCCCTCACTAAGATGGAATTTTTTACATGCAGTGTCTTTTACACAAAAATACAGACGTGCTTGTGGCTGCAGAACAAGGATATTCTAATCAGAAAACTAAATGGCTAAATATAGAAGAGAACATCAGTAAGAAAATAAACATTCCTCTATCCAAAAGCAAATACATATCTAACATGAAAAAATGTGACATTTACCTTAAAATATAGAGGTTAACTGTTTTATTTAATAATGCTGTCTGGAGCTGTCTTTGCAGTTCCAAAGGATGCACAATATGCCATCTTTTCACAACACATTCTATTATATCAATTAACGTTTTTGGTTTTGGATGCAAATTTTATATGGAGAGAGACAGATAGGTAGCTACATACGTACATATATGCACATATATATACGCACATAAGTATACCTGTGGGTATACAGTCAGAACAACTTTCCAAGACTGCACTTCCCAAAGCTGTTACACTTTCAAAGGATTGACTGAGTGTTAAATGTCAGTATTTTGAGAAACAAGGCATATTTTGTATATTTTTAGTCACCAGATATTCTTGTTATCTCATATTTTCCATACAGCTGCTCCTTAAAGTATTAGAGTGGCAAGGTTATGTGCTATAGTAGTTCATCTGTAAGGGGAAGTGATCAGCTCACCTCTATAATTGCTTTTCTAGAGCTCCAGGCATAGATTTGCCATGAACCTTTAATTCCCTCTCATACACCACCTACTATATCTTGTCTCCTGCTCTGTTCCTATGGCATAGGTACAATTCATTTTCCCAGCATTTTGTTGCAACATCTGCTTGGGTCCACAATCTTACATGCTGGATGCAATAAATCAACCACAAGCAGGATTTCCCAAGAGTCTGGAATAGATTGCTTTTTTCAAAGTTAAACTTCATGTTGTCCTCTTACCTAATACATGCCCTGATATTGAGAAAGTCCTTTTTCACGGAACCAACATCAGTTCAACCACCATCCACTATTTGCATCTGCCTCTGCATTTGTTGAACAAAACGCCAAAAATTTACCACTTCTAACACACCCTAATATCCTGGTCTTGAGAATAGCCAAGAAATGATCCCCAGGGACAAATGTAAGACTAAAGTAAGCATTTAGTGATATCCCTCTAGTCTTCATCTCTTTGTTGCTTAAAAAGAATTCCTTCCTGGATTTGTAGATAACATGTACTCCTGACTTTATTTATATCTTTGATTTTTTTACTACTTGTTGAATCATTTTTTTAACTATTTATATTTTCAGCATCTCTGGGCTATGTCAGTGGTTTGAAACTAAACAGAGCCAGGAAATATTCCCAAACTGGAACTAGATCATCTGCTAAGCTGTTATAACAGTTGCTAGCACAGTTTTGGCTTGTACCAATTAGAGCTCTTTCAAATAATTCCCAGGCACAATTTGGGAGTTAGGCACAAGCTAACCATTCCAAAGCTAGACCATTCCCAATAGGTAGTTTGGATGCAGTTATTCTGTCTTGGAGGCTACAAGAGTTTAGTGCAAATACTAGCTGTTTCTTGCCAGTTAGCTTCAGTGCCAGAAAATCATGATCTAAGTGTATCTATCTCTAGCATATCTAATCTGAATTTCCAAATATAGCAAGAAATTATCCAGTTTACTCCTGATTTGTACTAAAACCAATGTTTTCAGGCCATTTCTAATCTACTACCACATAATTTTTTCATTTCACATTCCCAAATCCTTGTTTATCTACCTTATTCATGTAATTTCTAAGCTACATAGCCAGAAGTATAAAATAGCTGCAGTATTAAGAAATAATCTAAGGGCCAGATCTGAGGCTAATGTAGCAGAAAACTAAAGCCAGATGAGGTGTCTTTACTTAAATCTAGTTATGTACTAAATTATTATTATTAGCAAAAATGTACCGAGAAAGGGTTCAGATGCGTAGCATTTAAGTATGTATATAATATATCAGGATAAACAATAAAATTAATTAAAAGACAATGTAATTACCTGAGAAGTGGAGTGCCTGTGTCTTTAAAAGCATGCTAGCATACTGCTATGTCTGGTAACTCAGTTAGGAAATATTTGGGATATTTTATTAAAAATACGCTCTCTGAAATTCAGCCGTCAGATATATTAACTTGGAGGACAGCCAGGCTTTCTGATCCTATTAACCACATTTGAAAACCCTCATATGGCTGGAAAAATATGAGATCCGTACCACGTTTCAGAATAGTAATAAGGGAACTCTGCGAGTAATTCACAATAGAAGAATTGCAAAGTCTTCTATCACTGGACCAGCACGTGCCAGGAGACAGGGGTAACCCGGTAACTTTGGCCTGATATGTCTAAGGACCCCACACTCTCCCACAGCTGGGACTTTGATTCACTCAGGAGCTTTGAGCCAAGACCTCTCTGTTGATAGCTATGTGATGAATCCCCAGCACGGGAATTCTTGTTGCACTGCTGAGGAGTCACCAGTTGCCCACCATGCTCAAAATTCACGCTTCACATTATAATAAAAAAACTGAAAAAGCCTGTCTAAGGTCTGGATGAGAATGTTAACAAACCCACACTCTTATCACAGGGCTGCATTCATCACAAGGTCTTTCTTTGTGCTGTTCTGGTCTGTACAGAGAAAAGACATGATATTTTTTATTAGACACGAATTATAGAATGAAATAAGGATGAATGTTTCTAACTATAACAATTTTTAACGTACTTCTCATCACTTTTCAGTTCCACTATGGTGAGGTCAAAGTTTATACTAGCCTGTTCTAGTGCCAGAAACAGCCAATAGATAATTAGCTAACTGTACATTAGAAATAATCACTTCGCCTCTCTGTTGAGTACAATAGCATGTATGTAACCTGAGTTAGTAGAGAGAGATCTAAAATGCATCCAGTATTTATATGTGGGTAAAAAGAGAGAGAAAGAATTCACTAATTCTCAGAGGAATTTTTTTCTGGGAGTACATCACCTTTATGGTTCAAACTTTTGATTTATCTTATTTCTAGTTTGAATATGGCTGGGTCCAGGGTGGCTTCAAATTCAAGCATTTATTTGACTCCTTCCATTCAAGCGTGCTGACATTGCCTCTGGTCTCACTGTATTGTGTTTGTGTGACAAAGCTTTAGTAGGAAGGGAGCTACAGGGGTGGATTCTGTGAGAAGTTCCCATAAGCTTCCCCATGTCTGACAGCAACAATGCCAGCCAGCTCCAAGGCAGATGTGCCCCGGGCCAAGGCCGTGTCCATCAGAAAGAGTGGTAGTGCCTCTGGAATAGCACACTGAAGAAGGAGGACAATAAACTGTGCGACAGCAACTGGAGAGAGAAGTGAGAATGTGACAGAAACAGCCCTGCAGAGACCAAGTGAGGGAGAGGAGGTGCTCCAGGGGCCTAAGCTCAGACTGCCCTGCAGCCTGTGGTGCAGACCATGGTGAGGCAGGAGTTGCCTATGCAGCCTGTGGAGGTCCAGGTGGAGCAGACATGCATCTGCAGCCTGTGAAGGACCCCACGCTGGAGCAGATGGATACCTGAAAGAGGCTGTGACTCCATGGGAGTCTGAGCTGGGTAGTATAATGGAAGGGCTTTATTCCAGTGGAGAGAGGAGCCCATGCTGGAGCAAGTTTGCTGGCAGGACTTGCGACTCCTGTCCAGAATCCAAGCAGATGCAGCTTATTCCTGAAGGACAACACCCCATGGGAAGGGCTCTCATTGAAACAGTTTGAGGAAGACCATCTCCCACACTGGAGTGGAGGAAGAGTGTGAGAAGCCCTGTCACTGAGGAGGAAGGGGCAGCAGCCACAACATGAGCTGATCGCAGCAGCTGTTCCCCATCCGTTTTCACCACTGAGGGGAGGAGGTAGACAATTCATGGGTGAAGCTGAGCCTAGGAAGAGGGGAGGAGTGGGAGAAGGTGTTTTAAGGTTTGAGGTTATTTTTCATTACCCTACTCTGATTTGATTGATAACAAAATAAATTAATTTTCTCCAAGCCAAGTCTGTTTTTACCATGACAGTAACTAGTGGGTGATTTCTCTCTGTCCTTATCTTGACCCCTAACCCTTTCCACTATATTGTCTCTTCCCTGTGCAGCTGATGAGGGGAATGATAGAGTGGATTTGGTGGGCAACTGGTGTCCACACAAGGTCACTCCACCACACTGACACTGATAAACCAAAACATGAAAGAAAGACTCTGACCCTATGATTTCAGCAGGATTGAGTGAAAGTAGAAACAGAGTTGCTCAAAATTAAAAAAAAGAAGTTCACACATTCAAGCACAAATATCTTCAATAATTAGCAATAACAGCAAGGGGAACACAATTACAGGCAGACTAAATTGCTTTTTATTTAAATGTTCTCTTTTTAAAATGTATCCCAGTGTGAAAGTCCCTCTTTAAATTAGTGAGAGCATGCATAATCTCAATGTCTCCACTGGGGGTTGAAAGAATATATGTTCTCTCACTTGCTTAGTTGCGCATTTAGGGGATTAGAAGAAAATTATACAGCCCTGGGTACTTTATAATGACAGATATCAATAGTAATTTAGCTAATTGAGTGTATTCCAGCTTTATTTTAATTTACTGGTGTTTTTCACTTTATTCTTTGTTATTTAGTTCTGCCTGAGTATTCCACTATAACTATAAGCTTTGACCCTGCAAACTCTTGCTCATAGAAATAGACTTTTCTTCCCATACCAGGAAGGAGTTTTACAAGTAGATCTGTAACCATTAGAGGACACTTAAAAAACTAGGGCAAAGAAATGCCTATCTCAGTTTCTAAAACTTTTTTAATCTAACAAGAAAATAAATCCAAGAAATGCTTCAGTAAAAGAGAGAAAGTTTTTTAAAACATAAGCAGTTTTAGTCTTGTTCATATCATTCAACTTTGTACTCTATTTTCCCATAAAATACAAAATTACATAACATGAGTGAAAATATTATTGAACTTCCAAATTTGTAAGTACTTGATAGAATGTACTGAAATTTACTGGTTTTGCCAAGCTCTGATAAAAACAAAGAAATCACTGTGCTTGGAGAAAATTTGTCATGTTTTACTGAATATTCTGAATATGCTACAAATTCACCTGAAGGTAATAAGCAAAATTACTACCAGTTTGTAGAACAAGAAGAAGGTAAAAAGAATGAAGCAGGATCTTTATAGAGTATTTTCTGGAAGGATTAACTCCTGTAATTCTCATAGAGTATGAGAAAGACCTTGTCTCTTGCTACAGCTACCCTTACTGTAACATCACTGTACTTCGCAGCTCTTACAGTTTTTAACACAATGATGTATTATTTTGACTTGGATAGAGTTCATTTTCTTCACGGAAGCTTATATCACACTGTTTTTTGGATTTGTCTTAAACACAGTGTTGTTCATCACGCTAGGGATAGGGATAGGGACATTTTAACTATCATTGAGCATTGCTCATGCAGCATCAAGGCCTTTGGGGTTTCTCCACCTTCCCTGACAGTGGGGAGGCTGGGGCTGCACAAGAAATTGGGAGGGGGCCCAGTCGGGACAGATGACCCCTCTGACCAAAGAGACATTCTAAATTGTATGACATCATGCTCAGCAAGAAAAGCTGCAGGAAAGAAGGAGAAAAGGGGAGAAATTTGGAGTGATAGCATTTCTCTTCCCAGTTTGTTGCATGTGAACATGACGGAGCCCTGCTTTCCTAGCACCTATCTGCTCATAGGAAGGGGTGAATGAATTCCTTACTTTGCTTTGTTTCTGCACACATCTTTTCTTTACCTATCAAACCACACTTATCTCAACTCACAAGTTTTCATTATTTTGCTGTTCTGATTCTGTGCTCCATTCCATTTGTGGGGAATGAGCAAGTGGCTCTGTGGGGCTGAGCTACACTCCAAGGTTAAATGACAACACAGCTCTGTGAATTAGCAACTCTATTTAATAGATGGGGAAAACAGAGCAAACCAAGAAAGAAGACCTACTGAATATCACTGAGCAAGTCTATGATGCTGTAGTGAACAGATCTCTTGACAGAAGGATACAGCAAGAAAGCAACCTGTTGTCCGTTTTTCTGTAACCTCTGTTACTTCTGTTTGCAATGTACATCCAGAGAAAACAGCCCATACAAAAATGATAGAATTTTCTTTAATAACTGGAAAGGATGTAGGTCAATCTCCTCACAGATAATACTATACCAAAGAGCTAAATTGCACTGGGGGTTTTGGATGTACTCTCTGCAATCAATATTTTTAGCTATTTCTTTTACAAAGTGGAAGACATACCTCTTATTGTGATTAAACTGCTTCCCAAAAGTATTCCAAAACTAGAATTGCAAATATGCTTTTGTGGTGCTTCAGTTTTCTTGTTTTGTTTGGAAGGCCTGACCTCCCAGTCGTAGCAGTCGCCGATCACTGAGTCTACATACAATTGTATTTTCAGCCTGGGACTGCTGGAGCAGAGAACACTGAACACATCCTTGATGTGGTTCCCAGTGGTCATGCAAGTCTAGAAAATGCAGAACCCTGTGGCAGGCCAAAAAATCCTGCCACTCCCTAACAATGCAATATTGTTTCACTAAAACTCTTCATTTGAAACTTGGGCACGCTGCACTTTTAGTTCTACTAAAAGACTGACTAGGACTGAATTTTAGGAGTGTGCTTATAGTTTAAATTAGATCATGTCCAAACATATCTTTGCTAATAGGTGTTAGCAATTAAAATAACTTAATATATATGTAATGCCTATAGAAAACAATGGGTGAAAATCACACTTATTCTACATCTTTTTAGTACATTGATAAAGATAAATCCCATGGGATAGAAACATGCAAAATGGAAATTTTCACAATAGAATCATGGAGCTGGCAATATTAAAAATAGGGGTAATTTTGCCCTGGCAAATCCAGGGCATAACTTGGAGCTTTACCAAAGTTTTTAAAAAGTCCTTTAAATACTGTTTTTCCTGAATTTTACTGAACTTTGGAGGATCAATTGTTTGAGTTGATGCAGAACCATTAAAATATTAACAACATGAATAACCTGACACCACAACACATTTCACCAATCTAACATTGTAGGCATCAAGAGAAAAAAAAGCCAGTAACTTTGAGGATAACATTTCTCCTTCTCTGGACTATACTGAAGGGGAAAACAGCAGGTGAGTGCATGTTGACACCCAGAGAGTCTTTTTTTGCAGGGTGGAAAGCTGATGTAGCCTTCTAGACCGTAGTCCTGTTATACACTGAGCAGCCTGGCCCTCAAATCTGTGAGAACTCCTCACAGAGAACAGTGCAATGTAGGCAAGTAGTTCATCCATCTAAAAGCTGTAATAAGTCAGTACATGATTGTTTCCTACAGTGTATTCTCGAGTGCTTTGTCCAGTATGTTATTAAATTATTCACGTGGTGGGCTCCCAATACTTCCTCTGGAAGATTACTATGGACTAACAGACCTCACAGGAAGTTTCACTGTTGTAAAGTCTGCATTTTTCTTGGTTCATTTTCATTCAGTTGTTTCTAGTTATGTCTAGTTATGTTACCTCTCTAAGCAAATCTTGTGCATCCTAGGTGTTTACACAATTCAATTGCTTGCAGGTAGACATTGCATCCTCTAGTAACAAGCGTCTGGCCAGTGGTACTCACTCTCTTATTTTGCTCTTTCTTCATAATGTGTCTTCCTTAGTGTATTTTTCTGTTGAGTTTCTTGACATGATAATTAGTTGTAAATTGGTGGATTAACAGCTATCTTGAAGTCATCTGCTTTAATATGCAAAATATATGGACTAAGGGCTAACTTAAAAATCTTGGCTGGTATTTCCTTGTGTACTTATTTTATCATCCAGCATCAAGGATGTTTCGAAAAATTGATGTCCTCAGTGAAAACACACCAACAGTTGAAAACTGAAGTCCCAGTTGGGAGTACATGATCTAATGACTCTCTGTCTTAGCATCAATCTTATGTCACTAACTTTCTCAAACCAACCATATTGACAAGCATGTCCACAAGTTATTTAGCCATGACCTGCCACTAGTTTTCAGTTGTTCATGCCAAATGGGAGCATACAGTGTGACTAGAAGTCCTCTGAATTATTGCTGAAGGTTGTTCTCTGAGGCAGATGCTTGTACTTGACTGCCCTACATATTCCAGTCTTGTGTACTATGGAATTCCAGTGATTCCTTCCTTCTTTTTAAGAGCTTTGTGAGACGAAAATTAAAATCAAAATTCAAATTCTTCCTGACTAATGCAAAACAACAAAAATCTTACAGCTCTAAACACATAAGTCACAGGTGCACTGTAATTAACAGGAATATTTAGGAATAATTACATGTGATTTTCATTTTCTTTTAGTGTAAACTTTTATAGCTGTGCAGTTAAGTCTTTAACAGCACCTTCCAGCTTAGTGACTTAGATGAAAATAAGAGGGAGAATTTTATTATTTAAATCACTACAAAGATTAATTATTCCTTTTATTAACAAGCAATATAGAATTTTTAAGGAAATACTGCAATGAATTTTCACCTGTCCTTTTAGAGTTCTCAATCTTCCACCAAGTTTCAATTCACAGCATTTAGTTATAATCCTTACTAATGTTTTGTCCCAATGATTAAGAATGCTCTGAAAATAAAGCATGTAGATAGTTAGAATCGACCTAGATTTTCTGTATTTCTAATTTCGATGCAAATTTTAGTGAAAAACGTATTTCCAGGGACAATGGAAGACATTCAAATCACTCAGTTTTAGACCTTCAGAACCGACTTTTAAGTTAGTGTAAGTGTGCAGGTTGCCTGCAGAGTGAGTGGAGATGTTCAGCTATAAAAGACCTTGGTTATTCTTTGGTAACATGCAATGAAGAAAACTTTTCTAACTCAGGTACTTCTGCTAAATCATTTATAAATAACTAATAATTCTGAGCTTCATATTTAGGACTACTTTATCAGTCTAAAACCAGTGTACATGACGTCCAGGTGGTAAAACCCAAAGTCAGTTGGAACAATGCCTTTAATCACCACTGAGGCCAGGGCATCAGAAGTGAAGAAACTTTAGGATTCTATGACCTTAGTTGGGCCACTCCTGAAGTACACCCTAAGTTTTCAAAATTTAGTGGGTCAAGGTCTATGGCAATGTGAGCTGCCTTTTTAATCCACTTGCTGCATTCTTTTAAAGGCAATAAGAGTAGAAAAAATTGAGGGGAAGACTTTAGTACTGAGCCACAGAGAAAGAGGTATGAGACAAGAAACCTCTGATGTCTGTCTCTACTGTGGCAGTACTTTCTGATGGAAGCATTTGCTGTTATCCATCATTTTAAAAGTTTCCCTTTCTTCCGTGAAACATTTCTCTTTCTTTAGGGAAGTCCACACTGTAACTGTAGAAATGGTTAAGCTAAACCTTCTTTTGATTTTTCTGACGAATATGCTGGCCACACTATTAACTGCATTTAGCCAAAATTAAAACACCAACTGCCTTTTAACTATGCACGAGAAATAAATTATTTGTGTCTAACTCCAATAAAAAATATTATTTATGCTGTACTTTGGAAATTATGTGGCAACAGACTCATCATGTCTGTGGGTCCCATCTAACTAAAGATCATTTAGCATGATTGAAAGAAGGGAAAAATGCCAAGTCAAAGTATCATGTTATGAAAACTTTAACAGTTTGCATTCCCTCCAATTAACTGAAAGGAATATCAACACCACACATTGCTTTGTGCACCCACATCCTTCTGTGAGCACCTGCTACCTGATGGGGGCTTTTCACACTTACGTTTGACTGTCAAGGAGAAAGCTAGCAATGTTAAAAGGTTTTTTGGGAACTACTGTCTTGTTTTATCATTTGTCACTTTGTTAAAACAGTTGAAAATGAAAAAAAATAGTTGCTCTTAAAACCTTCCATAAAAGATGAGAATGACTCTTTATTTAAACCAGTCCATGAAATCTGTCCCATAATCTGCACAAAACATTTTGGCACTCACCTGTGAAGCAACTGCTGCTAGAGGCTGGAAGAGATGGAGTTGTTTTGGACTCACAAAAATATCAGTGTTTTATAGGATTTAAATGCAGAGTATGTATGCCCCTCGTGTGCGTAACTCTTTAATAATCTATATTAATATTCTTTCTTTCTTTCTTTCTTTCTTTCTTTCTTTCTTTCTTTCTTTCTTTCTTTCTTTCTTTCTTTCTTTCT
>VXBT01022073.1:2263313-2399100 GCA_013400235.1 Oriolus oriolus | reverse complement strand
TCTCTTTCTCTTTCTCTTTCTCTTTCTCTTTCTCTTTCTCTTTCTCTCTCTTTCTCTTTCTCTTTCTCTTTCTTTCTTTCTCTTTGCTTTCTTTCTTTTTCTTTCTCTTTCTCTCTTTCTTTCTTTCTCTATTTCTTTCTTTCTTTCCACTATAGCTATTTGATAAATTATGCTATCATATCAAGAACACAGGACTACTGTATGTAGTGTCAAAAATTCAGCATATGACAGTAACTAGAGATACCTAAGGACTTTGCTCACTCCAATGCTTATGACTGCATGACCCTCTTCTAACCTCAGCCTCACTTTGGAAGCCATATAACCTTGTTATAATAAGTCCTTTGGAGAGGCAAGATTTACTGATTCAGCCAGAAGACCAGAGTTCAAAGGTTATTTTACTTGCAACTCAGAGCATGAACAAAGGTTCTTGCACTTACCTGAACCCAGGAGTGTAAACATACCCTAAATGACACAATTTGTTCCTACATGTATGATGAATGTTGACCTCTGATGACTTTTGCAGTAAATAGCAGCAAAAAAAATATAACTCTCTCTGCTCTTACCTGCAGGAGCACCAATACTTTCTCCCATCAGGATGACGGTTTTTAAAAGCATAGCTAAAACTCTGTACCCATTTTTAAAAAAAAGAAAGAAAGCAGAATGGAAGGATGAAGATAAGAAGGCATCTCTCGATACCTATTCAGACCTCCTGCATTTTGGGGTACAGACTGTTCTCAGATAATAAATAAATTAATATATCCCAACCAATATAACTTCCATATTTGACTCTGACTCAATATTTAAAACAAACAAGCAAGACCAAACAAAACAAAAGCAAAAACCTCACACATTTCTGAACAGAACACAGTGAATAAAATATGTCAAGTGGAAGCCCCTGTGACAGCCAGAATTCTGACTGTCTAGGTTACACATTTGAAGTAGGTGTTGAATATAGCTAATGTAGAATAGAGATAGCTGTAGAAGATACGGAGAAGGCAAATCAACAAGAGGAAAGGCCTGAGACCTAAAACCACCAAAGATCATCACAAAGTGCTGCAAGTGAGAATTTGAACCACATATTTGGGGGGTTTTGTATATACTGACTTCATGAAATGAAGCAGTTTTACACTAGGAATTGGAAAAAAATATCATGAGAAGGTATAAACAGCTGTTGGAACTGTTCATCCATGGCTATCTACTGTCACATTATGATGTATTATCTCCATTAAGGCAGTGTGGCATGCTCCACCTGGCAGTCAGCATTGTTGACTGATGGACAATGCACATCTGTTCCCAACATCTGTAACCGATGGACAACACACATCTGTTCCCAACATCTGTAACTACACGGCATCTGGGGTTTTAAAAGGATCCAAGGATGAGCTCAACTGACTTACTAATTATGCAGCTCTTGTGGCATCCATGTAAAGCTGAAGCAGGCACTTCATCATCACCCTAACCTTAATTTCTATTGTATAAAGAAAACAGGCCATTCCAGAGTGTGATTTAGTTCACCTAAGGTCTGGATTGTCTTCTAGAAGTGCCTGTCTCTGTTGCCCACAGACAGAGCAAAAAGACAACACTCTTCTGACTTAACTGTCTTGGTTATGTATGTGAAGTACACAGGATGAATGTGGCCTCTGTACTCTGCTCAATCAAGTCCAGCAACACAAAGTCTTTAAAATGCAATGAGGTTTCAGGCCACAGAGGAGTGTTGAAGAGGGGATGTGATTTAATGGTACTGTTCTGGTCTGCTCATTTAGGAGGAATTTTTCTGTCAAACATTCACCTAAGTTCATCTGGAATGATGCTTTAGTGTTGTGAATGCTTTTATATACACCAATAAATGAAACATCCCCATGAGTCAAAAGTTCTGTAGATTCTCACACTCTCATTAATTAGAAAGTAGGTCAATTTGATGGATGAGAAAGCGAAATCATATTTGGTCTCACCACCCACCATCAGAAAAAATGAGATTCAAAGTTCAGATTTAAGTATTAATATTCAAAATACATCTTAATTTAATTGCATTTCACATCTAAATAACATAAAACTGTTGGCTAGCAACTGATCCTCTTAAATCACTTATAAATTTGTGTGCTACAACAAAATTCTTGCACAGATAAAGCCACTGTGGACATGAATAAAGATTTATAGATTAGGCTAAAAGAGCATAAAGAAAGACAAAGCTCATGAACTCTCTCCCAGACAGAATCTGAACTGTTCAGCTGCACACCATAGTCTACATCCATCTGATATTCTCATTTCTATTCATTTGGAGAACAGTGGTACTCAGTAGCACCAAATACTGACATTGTCCAAGGACAGGAAGTAAGTCAGTCAAGGAGTCAGGATCTAATTTGTGAAACAATGCAAGTAGTCAGAGATCACACAGAGGGAAGGTGAGGGTCATAGGGCTAGAGACATTAAATCACAGGCGAGTAGTACGTATAGATCCAATTTCAAAGCGACCTTGCACTTAAGCATATATTTTCTTTTGGTCATGATTAATTATAAACATCAAGCCTGTGATGAGAGATGTGAATGATTTTGCAACAGTGTGTGGATTAGCCCAGAAAGGACTTTTAACGTTATTGTATCTGTATCTGTACTACAAGTAAAATGTGGCAGGAGATAATAAATTCAAGATTATATCAAAATCCAGTCCTTAGGTATGATCTTAGGCATTTACACACCAATCACTCTTCCAGTAAAAAACTCCTGTGCCACAGCTGAAAATCATAGAATCACAGAGTATCCTGAGTTAGAAGAGACCCAAAAGGACCATTTAGTCCAGCTCCTGGCCCTGCACAGAACAACCCCAAAAATGACACCATGTGCCTGAGAGTATGGTTCAAGTATTTCTTGAACTCTGTCAGGTTTGGTGATGTGACCACTTCCCTGGGGAGGCTGTTCCAGTGCCCAACCACCCTCTGTGTGAAGAGCCTTTTCCTAATATCCTACCTAAACCTCCCCTGACACAGCTTCAGGCCATTCCCTTGGCCGTTCCCTCTGGTCTGTCATTGGCCACCAGAGAGAAGAGATCAGAGCCCCTTCTTCCTTCCTCACTTCAATCCTTGTCAGGAAGCATCCATCCTTGTAAGGAATCTGTAAGTCTCCTCTCTGTCTTCTCTTTTCTAGGCTGTGTTTGTTAACAGTAGCAGCCATGCATTTGTATATGCCACAACACCAACTTTTGTGTTCCAATCTTATAAATAAAAAATATGCAATTCTGCTTCACTAGAAACAATTGTGACAGAATTTTGTCCAGACTATCACTTACGCCTCTACATATGTAACATGTTCTGAATAAGACTTGCACAACTCAAAAGATCTATTTCCACATCATTAATAACAGCTATAAATCACGTGTCCATTTCTCTTCTAGCAGAAGACAAGATATGAGCCCCAATTCAAAACAGTATGTGCATCAATAACTATACAATAACTTTGTTAATATCTCAAGTATCAGAGAATGAAAATAACGCAAGTATTCTAAGTGGTGTTGCACAAACCATCCTGCACAAAACATTTGTGATGTTTGTTCTAACACCACCACTTCAGGAACTTCGTAATTATCTGAATTGAAACAAAAGTTAAATGTCCAAATACCACTAATGTATGATAATTTATGGCCTTCATGGAAACTGAGATATTACATGTATTATACTTAATAAATCCTATTCCAATTTTGCAGAATGACAGAATGGTTGAGGTTGACACAGATCACTGCAGATCACCTAATACAATCCCCAGCATATTCAAAGACCAGGTTGCACAGGACCACAACTAAAAAGGTTTTCAGCATCCCTAAAGATGGAAACTATACACACTCTCTAGGCTTGAGCACTGTCACAGTAAAATCAAGTATTTTCTTGTGTTCAGAAGGAATTTCATGTGTTTTGATTTATGATCATTGCCTCTTGCCCTGTCACTGTGTACCACTGACTAAAGTCTGGCTATGTCTTCCTCTTTCTCTCACATTACGTGTTTGTACACATTGATAAGACCCCCTGAGCCTTCTTATCTCCTGGCTGCTCAGGCTTAGCACTCAGCCTCTTCTCATATGACAGAGGCTTCAGTCCCTGTCACCTCAGTGGCCCTTCGCTAGATTCTCCACAGTGTGTCCTTATCTCTGTTGTACAGGGTAGCCCCAAACTGGACCAGTCACTCCACATGTGTCTCACCTGTGCTGAGTAGAGGGGAAGACTCACCACATTTGGTCTGCTGGCAGCACTCCTCCTAATGCATCTGTTTTCCTTCGACATTGTTGGCTCATGGGCAGCCTGCTGCCTGCCAGGACCCCCAGGCCCTATTCTGCAAAACTGCTCTCCAGGCTGTGGGCCCACAGCATGTACTGGTGCATGGAGATTTTCCTCCCCTCGTGCAGGACGGCTGAACTCTGTAAGATTCCCAGTCCTTCAGCATGTGTAAGTCCCTCTGAACAGCACAAGCATAATGTCTACCAGCTACTTCTCCCAGCTTTGTGTCCTCAGCAAACTTGCTGGCAGCATGCTTGATCCCATCGTCCAGGTCATTAATGCAAGTGTCAAACAGCATCAGAATTAGTACTGAGCCGTGGGATACAATGCTAGTTACTGGCCTCCAGCTGGATTTTGTGCTAGGGATCTTTGAACCAGGTAGTTCAGCCAGTTTTCTCTCCACATCCCTGGCCACCCAACTTCCCAGAACAGCTTATAATTTTAATGGGCTATGTTACTATTAATATGCATTATATCTTGCTTTAATTTATCACTGCAAATAGCAAAAATAGCAAAACAATTTGCCTGTTTTCAATCACACAGAGTCTGCTCTGACAAATCATAGCTGCCTAGATACCAAAGGCCCAGAGTAAGCCCAGGGGATGAAAGATATTATTGACTGGTTATGTCTTCCACCTATCTGAACTCATGTCATCACCCCCCAGCCATGGCAACACATAATTCCGGCTCATCTATTGTCGAGGAGTCAAAATCAGAGGGTGCACTGCAGAAAGAAATCTAACAGCAAAAATGATCATCCCATGGTTAGAGAAAAGGGATTGTTGTGCTGAGGTGGGACAGCAATATTGTTAACCCAGAACAAATATATTTATCATAACTCGTGGCAGTATAGCAGTGGAGAAAGTTGGCCAGCAATTTACTGAGCAAACTTCCAACAGGAGTAGGAGTCCTATGCTCTAAATCGAGAAATCTGAGATTTCCAAGTCTGAACAGATCACCTAATACTCACTTACTCCCTGTAAGCATATGGAGAGGAATGGGTGTTACTTGTGGTTAATTAATCTAAACCTGAAATAGACATTTAAGATAGAAGTGAGTTCATTTCTGCATATGCCTTTTTGTCTCAATAATTATAAAAAGTCCTTAAGGTGACTAGGAAACTGTTTTCCTCATTCAAATCAATTTCAGAATATGGATTCCATTATTCCTTTAGGAATTGAAGAGTTGCGCATCTAAGGCAGAGACATTTGGAAGCAGTGCACCTGTACAAATCCACGGAGAAAGAAGTCTTAAAGAGAATAAATGGCTTATTTATGGAGCTTATTGATCAAGAGTGTGATGATGGAGGTGACAGTGACAGAAGGAAAAGAGGAGGGGTGAAAGCAGGCACAGAGCAGGACAGTGGATCACACATGGACTTGTTAAGATGAAATTGGCAGCAATCTAACAAGAAGATGTCAGAATTCTGCATCACCTTGCTAAACCAAGCAGAGGAAGGCAAACCCAGAGTACAACTTAGGTCAAGATCTAGGAGTCACAGTCATTAAGCATGTGAGTGGGTAAAACCAGCTTAAAAGGTACATATAAAATGTGATAATGAAATATGCATTAACTTAATTAGGATCATCAGAGACAAATCATTCTCTTTTTATGTATTTAACTAATCCATGTGAATAAAAAGTGATTGAAAAAAAATTTAAAATGTAGACTAAGGACAGCAAAAAGACATTCATGCTCCAGACAGATGTCAAATTAACCAGCCAGCCTTTGATGACAGCATTCAGGAAACCTAAAAATGTAACAGTATGAAGGTTACAATGGGTAACACAAAGGTAGGAAGTATTTGTTTCTAGCAAAAGTGCCCCAAATGTATTTGAGACAGTTACAGACATTTTCCAGGAATTATTATTTAGAAATGAAAAGATGAATCTATTTTTCACATTTTCTGTGATTTGGAAGCTTGATTAAGAGTTCCTCTCTTCACCCCCAGTATCAACATTCCCATGATAGTATCAGCATCCCCATAATGCTGATATTCACGTCTTGTGGACATTGAGTTCTTCGCAAATTTTCTCAAATCTCCTTTCTCCTAAGGATTATGCCTGTCCATGTGGGAATATTCAAATCTGAGTTGTCCCAGTCTTGCTGCTCCTCGATTTTTGACTGGTTTCTGTGCCATTTTAGTCTTCCTCTGACTCTTAATATTTCTCCCTCTGTTTCCCTTCCACCCCAAGGAAATAAAGCATTGTCTTGGCCTTAACTTGTTCTGGGAATGTTACCCCAGAGTTTTGAAAAGATTCTTGGTCTAGGATGATATTTTATGGTTTTTTCAGTTCTTTGGATTGGGAATCAAAAGAGCTGCTCTATCTGTGGGATAACTATGCTGAGGAAGGCAAGAAAATAAGTTATAAGAAAGTTATGAGTAAACTGCTTTGCATGGAAGTGGGAAAAGCTCAGAGTTGAGTACTGTCATATTTTGCTTCATATTGTCCATTTAAAAAGTTCTCACTGTAATCTTTTATCAATATAACCATTTATTAATATAACCATTTATCAATATAAACAATTGTTTATATTGATAAAAAGACTACTCCTGTTTAAGGTAACGCAGTATTTATCACTGTGTTAATAAAGAAACATTTATTAAATCCAATATTCTGTATCCAACAAGAGCCAGCACTGTACACTCCAGGGTAAATGACCAGTGCACTGATTTGTAGCACTCTGTACTTCAAGCAGAGATTTATGCTGCATATTTCAAGTCTCTTTTTATTACAATCGAAAATTTAAAGCACTGCAAGCATATCCTACTTATTTGCTGAATTCACTACAAGCTGTTTATTATTCTTTGACGATTTTTTTCATCACGGGAAGGAAGATGCCCCGAAGGGTTGAGGAGAATGAGTATACATATGTAGAACCCAGAAACATTCGATCTCATTAAGCAATGAAAATTGTCAGTGTAGCACAGGAATGAAAGAATATGACATTGCTAGTCTTATTTACACAGATGATTAGAAAGAGATGAAGTAGCTGACCCAGACAGCTAATAAATACAACATTAAAAACACAGCATTTTCTGCCTTATTTTTTCTGACCTACTTTTCTTTCCCATAATTGTCTTACAGTTATATCTGAAGTTCACATATTGGTTGCATCCATTATTCTGGCTTCCTAGTTATTTGTTAAATTTAGTAAGAATTTGTTTTATTATCTTTGATTTAGTTCCTCTTGGGAGCCCTGAAGGACTGAAATAGATAAGTAAATCCTACAAGTAGGACCTACACATGTACACTATCTCATTAAGGAATGAAAAGTGCTGGGTTAAGGGAATAAAGGAGAAGAAGGGTTATTCCTGTTTACACTGATCTTTTCAAAAGCCAAGGCACGATTCTCTATATTGTTAGATTGGTTTCATTCTGGTTTAGCTAGGTAACTAAGGTAACTACTTTCAACAAACTTTGGAGTTCATTCAAAACCAAGGGAATTGGATACTTCTCAGTATATGAGGTTTGCATCCTTAATGAAATTTTTAAAAGTTACTGTATAAAATATTACTTTTTCCTTATAATTCCTCTTTTTCACATCACTTTGCCATAATAAGAGTGCCTCACTAATGCCCATTTCAGATCTGGATCTTCAAAATATTAGGAGCTGGCCTTGAAAAAACTTATGCATTTAAGAAACAGAGAGACTATTTCAATCGTTAACAAAAAAGGTAGTATTTGGTCCTCAGTCTGCTTACTATAGTTAGCTAGGACTCCTGCAAGAAGTAAAACAGAAAGAAATTAATTCAAAATGTTAAGCCTTTCTTTTTGCTGCCATTGTCAAACTGGAGTGTCTGATTTATTAGATTTTCTATGTATTCTTTGTGCAAAGTTGACTATTTCTATACTGTGTGTCACACTATCCCTTCCAAACTGGTGAAGTCTCCTTCTACTGGCTCATTCACATTTCTGTTGCATTTTTTAAAAGGAGTTTTAATTATATTTGCATTTATAGTATTTGCCCTTGAGAAAGGCAAATTAAAGGACATTCCTTTCAACATTATGATTATTTTGTTCTTTATTTTTTTCCAAACCTTTTTCTACTTTCCCAGACTGACATGATTAGCTGAATAAACATACAGAGAAGTACAGTGGGAGCACACTCCCTTTAACAATTTTTCCTCTTTGGAGTGCAAATATTTTATCTTAGTTGAGAATGTAAAATAAAATTCCCACAATGGATTAACTTCGAAAGGTTTATAAGTCACCTAGATGCATATTCAGATATAGGATTAGTTCCTGATAGGCCTCTGCCTCACTGAACATAGGATTTTCCTTAAGCAAGGACTGTGGAAACTACAGCTCCAACAGTATGCTGGAGGTCATGGAATCATAGAATGGTTTGGGTTGGAAGGGATCCTGAAGATCATCGAGTTCCAATGCCCCTGAGAGATCATGGAATCATAGAATCATAGAATGATTTGGGTTGGAAGGGATCCTAAAGATCATCCAGTTCCAATGTCCCTGCAATGGGCAGGAATCCTTCCACTAGACCAGATTGCTCAGAGCCCCATCCAACCTGCCCTTAAACACTTCCACAGATGGGGCATCCACAGCTTCTTTGAGAAACCTGTTCCAGTGCCTCACCACCCTCACAGTAAAGAATTTCTTCCTAACATCCAATCTGAACCTACCCTCTGCCAATTTAAAGCCATTCCCCCTTGTCCTATCACTACATGCTCATCATAGTGACTTTTCCTTTCATCCACAGGGGCAGAGGTACAGAAGACCATGTGGAATCTTCTGAACCGTGGCCACACTTTCGTGAAAACAGAAAGGGCTGAGATAGCTCTTTTACCAATTAATTTTTATTTTTGATGAAAAATGAGGTTCTCATGTAACCTCTGATAAAAACAGCTTTACCTATCTGGAAAGTAATCATCACTTGTTGTGAAAGTGGTTATAAAAACCCAGAAGTTGATAATGCTTGGGTTTTTTATCCTACCCCATCCTTCCCCTGTGCGGGACTTACTTGTTATAATGTTATCAGCTTATGAATGCATGACAATCTTGCTTTATTCAGTAACACACTGAAGGATTACAGAAGCATAAAATGAAATTTTCTTTAAAGGAAACCCAGCCCCTGAAGCCAAGTCTAAATATCCCAACAGAATGATGAGGATTTTTGCAGGGAACTGGGGGAAAATCACCGCTTAATGTCACCACTTGAGAAGACTGGTCAGAGGAGATCAGACTGAGAAAGGTGACAAGGCAAGTGTCTAATCAAATTGAGAGACCTTTACTCAATGAAACCTGTACTCAATGAAATAATTAATGAATTTAAAATTAGACACCCGTCTCAGTATGCAGTCAAAAAAATGACAGGACCTTGTCCTTTAGGAACAGCAAAGAGAATAGCTTTCCCGATTTCAAAGAATTCCCTACCAAGGTGTTGGAAAAGCCATAAAGCCTCATCAGAGCTAGCGTTTTGAATCCTGGCCCTGTCTCCTTTCCCAAAAATGCCTCACATCTCAGACCCTTGATGATCACCTACACTGTGAGCCCACAGAGGGCTGGGATCAGCACAGAGCAGCTACCTAGCAGCCAGGTGTTCTTCACAGCATGGTGGCCAGGGGCAGGATTTTTCCCTTGGTTACAGGTTGACACTTGTCCAGGTGCTGTCTTCTGCTGAGACATACGGAGATATTCTAATTAGGGCCTTTTACAGTTACTGTGAGGCAGCTTGTTTGTTAAAACAAACAAACAAAAGATAAATAGGGGCACACTGTTAAAAGCTAACCCTGTGTCTGTGTTGTATGATTACTACAATGTTTGAGATCTAATTTAGTGAAGGTTATCTGTGCTTGAATAAGATATGAAAACATTAAATTGATTTTGTTTTGAAAAAGGCACTGCCTTTATTTTTTAATTTTTGTCTTTAGGAATTTGCTTTCCCTTGTCCTTACTACTGCCTGGCATGTATCATAATATCATCCTATCCCTTTAGTTTTGCTCCCTTTCCTTTCGTGCTACCTCTTAATTATCCCTTTTGTACCTCTAGTCTGTGGTCTCTGAGCCTCTAATATATGGCTGCACCAAATCCACCACCCCCAAGGCTAGTCAGGTTAAAGATTAATGAGTAGATTTTACCCAGAGGCTTTACAAAGGTTACACATAATTACAAATGGGTCTTTTATGCAGTGTTGAATATGTGAAATCTACTAAAAAAAAAAAAAAGATAAGGGGAAAAAATAACAAAACTTATGGGATTTAAGTCAGCCATTTAAATCTTCTCTAAAATAACCAAACAAGAAGTTCTACCCTTTGTTCCAATGATGATGATAAAAACAAAAACACCATATGGTGGAAATTAGACTACATCTCAGTCTTGCAGTATCACTGCCTCCTAATTCTCCTTTCAAGTTAAGTAAAATGTTTTAAAGTAAGAAGATGTAAAGACAAAAAGGTCTAAAATTGTTGATAACTCTTCAGTTAACTAAATTCTCATCTTTGACAATTTGTTAAAGGAAAAAAACCCGAAACATTTCTCCTGTAGGCAAAACCTTAAAAGATTGCTTAAACTAGCTGCTTGGTGAGAAAGACATATGCTGGCTAATTATCTTTATCTTGTGTTTTCTCAACTTACAGAAGTACCTTAAAATGCAAACTCAGTATCTGGGACGAGAATTTCATAAGTGCAAGTTTAAACTTAGGTTCATAAAACCACGGTATCATACTAATGAAATAGTCTGACTTTAAGTTCTAAATTCCACCAAATCCCATTTAAGCTAATGGAAACTACTTTGGAATCTGTCTTCAGGCACTACATGTTTCCTCCATTGCTTCAAATCTTTCAGTATAGCAGATAAATGGAAATTCATAAAAAAAGAAAATTAAAAAGGCAAATCCACAAAACCCCCCTCTACCTTTTATATTGTATTACTAGTGTTTAAATAATTGGCTAAACCTGTCAGAAATGTCCAAGAAATTTGATACTTTAGGATTTGCTTCCAGTTCTGGATTGTAAGACTGTGTTTCCAGAGGTGCTTTGTCTCTTTGTTTTCAGTTACGCTTAGTGGCAACTGAAGCTCTACGGAAACACTGCAAATTTCAGTATTGTTACTATTTTCAAATCCTTACTGGTGAAAGGACAAAACCTCATTCTTCAACAATCCTTTTGTGAGAAAAGTGGCGCCATTCACTAGTGATACGACTCTTCAAGAGTAAGAGAATAACAAAGAGAACCCATAAAACCACTGAAGTCCTAGAACTGTCTCTGAAAGTGATCTAAGCGCAGATGCTTTGTATGTTTATTTGGATTTCTCATTTAAGCATTTACAATACAGTTGCTATGTTTTCTTCTGCTATTTTCTTTCTCTTTTGCCTTTTCTTCTCTTTTGGCTGCAAGCAGTATGTCTAGCCTTTATTCTAGTCATATAAGAGTTTAACTCTTTCACCAGCAAGAGGCTGTTGAAAAGATAAAATTTAAAACTTTGCATTTGATCACAAAGCAACTTGAGTTCTTATTTGAAACACAAGATAAATTGTTAGATTTCATTTTAATTCTGGTTATTAAATATAACACTTTAGAATTGCATGGTCAGGGACCAGGTCCCTAAGTGATCAGATACACATTATGCAAGCAGTAAAACAATCATTGGATTACTTCAAAAATTATAATTTTTAATTATTAACTTGTGGCTCTTATGTGGTTTATGATTAGTTTATTAAATGTGAATGTTAGAATGTGACATAGAGCTCAGATTTTTTTTCCCCGCAAGTGAATTACTGCAACTCAAAGCAAACATTATCACTTACAGTTTAAAATTTTCATTTCCGGAATTGTTCTTTCTATTCAATAATAACATAGTTTTATAGCTGATCACAAAGCAAATTTAGTATCACAATATTTTTGAGAAGGAAGCAAACATTGAGAGCCAAAAGGAAAGTAAAATCATCCAGGCACTTACATAGGAGAGCAGTGTTTTTCACAACAAAACTTGTCTTAAAAGTGAGACAGGTTTATTTAAGCTTTTTTATTAAAAAGTGTTGAAACTCTGCATGATATGTAGGGTACTTCTACATATAAAACTAGTTTCTAACTCTTTTGTAGACAAAGATGAGCTACTCTGCAAGCAAGGAAGCAATGCTCCAAAGGGAAAAAACCAAAAGATGTGAAGAAAGACTCTGATTCGAATCTTAGAGTGCTTAAGATGGAGGAGGGTTAATTCTTAAATTTTTGATTTATTGTAGTTTTTGACTACAAAATTATTGCTTAGTGTAAAAGAAGCCATGCTTTCGAGAGCAACTCACACTGCCCTACCAGTAAGAGGGAGTCAAGTTCCCTTTTGCAACATAACCAGAATGTCTTGATTTTTTTTTTATATTGGACTTTGAATTAAACTTTTTGACAAAGTATTCCTTTCTTTTCCTAGCAATGAATAAGAATTTCTTTTTTTTAGGAAGAGTATTGCCCGTAGGTAAGGGAGATGATCCTGCCCCTCTGCTCAGCCTCTTGAGATATATCTGGAGTGCTGTGTCCAGTTCTGGGTTCCTTCATACAAGAAAGACATGGAGCTTCTGGAGCAGGTCCAGTGGAGGGCTACAAAGATGACTGAGGACTGGAGCATCTCTCTTCTGAGGAAAGGCTGAGGGAGCTGGGCCTGTTCAGCCTCAAGAAGAGATAACTGAGAGGGGATTCATCAATATCTATCAGTATCTGAAGGAAGGGTGTCAAGAGGATGAAGCCAGGCTTTTCTTGGTGGTGCCAAGCAGTAGGACAAGAGGCAATTGGCAGAAACTGATGCACAGAAAGTTCCATCTGCATATGAGGAAGAACTTCTTCACTGTGCAGGTGACCATGCACTGAAAAAAATTTCCCAGAGATGTTGAAGAGTCTCCCTTACTGGAGATATTCAGGAAACATCTGGATGCAATCCCATGCCATGTGCTCTGGGATGGTCCTGCTTGAGCAGAGAGGTTGGACCAGATAACCCTCTGTGGTCCCTGTCAACCTGATCCATTAACACAATTCTTTCTTCCTGGACCTTCAGAGCTGAACTTAGTCACACAAATAGATGCACATTGGCTTCAGTGAAGCAGCTTGTATGTTTGATACAAACACAGACATATATTCATATACAATTCTGTAATTATCAATGTGCACAACAATCTGCAGGACAGCCACCTCATGTTTATGTCTGACCTGCTTTAATTACATTAATCACAGATAAAAATTCTTGTCCTCCTGCCAGGCTGCCACACTTTTAACTCTGTATGATGCTTCTAGGAAGGAAAACAAACCTGTGTGCAATTTTTCAGCTTCATGGACTTCTTCTATTGTTTATTTTACTTCCATGTAAGCTTGAAGTAAAGAGGTACATCAGTTAGCAATATAAAACAGAGAATTTTGTATCGATTACAGTTTGCATGAAAGCAAAGGACAGCACAGCATGCATGCTGATGCAAAGTAGGAGAGTAGAAGCATAAATCACATCCTTATGTTGTGAAGAAATCATTCTGCTCTCACTTTCAGTGCACATGAGAGGCAGGTTTGAATATCCACCTGCATTTTCCACTCTGGCTTTTGAAGGCAAAGTGTAGAAACTGGAAATGTTTTGACTCCTAAGCAGCATACTGAAAAATATTTTGAGAAAATGTGGAAAGAATGAATATAACGTATTCCTTTCTCTAAAGGGAACAGTCAAAATTACTGACAAAGCATTTTCACTGCATGACTGTGGCTTCTACTGCTGTGTTAAGCCTTCTCTTTGTCAGTGCCCACACCTGGGTAGCTACAGATCCATGGCAATGTTACACTCTTACATCAGTATGTCTGGGTACTAAAGCTGTTATTGCAAGCCAATAGTATGGACTGCAAAGGACTCATGAGAGAGCGACTGTCCTACATTTCCTCTAAAGTGTGCTCTATTGATTTGGTGGTTTTTCCTGCTCAGTATATTTGTGCCTTGATGTCTTGGATATCTCCAATCAAGTGACATAGAAAACAGAAGATAGATTATTTGTTTTATTCAATTATAAATCCATTTGAACTATATTAAATTTGCTTCAGTTTTCAGATGGCTGGAGTGCAAGAACAGTGAACTGTACCAGATGGCTCTACTGCTACTGGGAAAAAAACCCCAAAACAACCAGCCAAATTGAAGACTTTCTTTGTCTGAATCTTATCAAAGTCTGTTATTTGGCAATTTGAATTTCATGAAAATTATCTCACTAGGTGACACATGGAAGTGCCTTCAAGCCTTGGGCCAAGGGTATCAGTGCACTCATATATACATCCACCAACAAGTAATTTAAACTGAACAAAATCATAGATATTGAAGGATGGTAAAAGCAGTATAATAAGTACTACCACTTTTAACTCCACAGCATGTGTTTTATTCAGGTTGCATTCTAACAAACTTGACAGCTAATGATACCCTTCATTAATATAAATTAATATCTTCTGTAATTTCCTTCTACCTTCTATGTTGTTCTTTTTTTCCCAAAGTAGCTTTGTTGCTCTCTGAAGATACACATATGGAACAAATGGCAGCTATTCTGCATGGCAGAAGTATGAAGAGAATTTGAGTATATTTGAGGTTAGATGGATTTCTGAAACATGCAATATAAGCAGGCTGTTTCTGTATTTAATGTACACTGCATCTGTAGCAACAGAGAAAGGGAAAGCATGCAACACGCAGCCATTTACCTCAGTGATATAGTGCTGTGTTTAGCATCAATGGTCAGGGTTTAAAAACCTATACAGCAAGTACCCGTAAAGAATATATATTAACTACTGGAGAAGTGGAGACCACAAGAACAATAAACTGGGTTAAGCCCAATACCCAACAGTTCATCTCCAACAATGGCCAGGAACAGGTGCCAACAGAAAGGAGTAAAATAGGCCAAGCATACAGTGATGCTTTTTCAGCCTCCAGCAATGTGTGACTCTTGGCTTTCCTAAGCCAGAAAGGTCATTTTGAGCTGGCGTTTGGGGCCAGATTATTAAGAGTTGGGGGGCAGAGGGAAGAAAAAGTCTTCAAAATTGAATGTTTCTACTGGCCCCACTGTAAAGCATCTATAATAAATTTCTAAAATACAACTCTAATTCAGTTTTCTTGTAGATTGTTTACTACGAACAACCTACAGGAGCCTATAATATTTAGTGCTAATTGGGGGCGGGGAGGTGTTAAAATTATGCAGAAGCATTGAATGTTTTCACTAAGCTATGAAACCTCTATGATATAGCTCACAGTACCTCAAGAAAAATTCCCTTACAAGTTGCTTACTATTCACATGTACTAATGTACGTGCTCTTGTGGGTTATTGAGAACTGGAAAAATTATTGAAAAAAATCCTGAAATACCACAGATGTCCCAGTTTTAGAGCAGCAGAGGCACAAAGCATTTAACAGGGGAAAAAAGTCCAACCAACCCAAGAAACCCACAACAAAGCAAACAAACAAAACAACTCACCAAGGAGCAAAATGAAAATAAGGCAGAGTGCTGGATACACTGTCATGTAACCCTTCTACCCAGTTCTTACTTTCCCTCACACTCTATTTCTCCCCTGAAATTTTGTTCCATGTTACAACTTGATCACTGAAAAGTCACCTAAGGGGCGGTGATCCCAATCTAGAATCAGCTTCTTGGAGCTGAGACATAACCCTATGAAGGCATACTGGCAAACATTAATAGATGGGTGGGTATACTGTACATGCAGGATGAAAAAGAAATCATAGTACCTTTAATGCTAATCAGTAGGGCTTAACTGGAAACAGATCTCACCGGTAGGAGCTATGTCCTGTTCAGACCACAAATATGTCTGACAAAGTCATCCATGTGTACATAATTTGGCCCAGAAGTTCATCACATTCTGAATGATAAATTTGCTATATTAAAAAAAACTTCATTATGGTATATATTCAATGAATTAAAACTGGCTGATAACCGTCACCTATTAGGAATGTTTTTAGTCAGATCTCACCATGATCTCTTCTTGCCTCCACACTAGTCAATATTGTTATCAATGATCTGGAAGAAAATATCATTAATGGTAAGGTCTATAGATTACACAAAACCAGTAAAGTGGTAAATTAGGATAAGGACAAGTCAGTTCGACAGAGCAATCAAGTTCACTTAGCAAGATGAGACCATCTGAGCGTCATGCTTTCTAAAACAATTGAATTTAAGGACAAACATCTGCAAAAATGGAATTTAGGTCGGAGCCGAAGGAAGGAATAGTTTTTGAAAAAGTGCTGTTTCTGAAGTGATAAATAGACAGTGTTTCCAATATGACCTCCTGGTATGATGGAACACATAAAAAGCCGAGCTGTAGTCATATTCAGAAATAAAAATAGTAGAGAGGAAGTACAAATTATTTATTCTACTGTACATAACCAATAATAATATTAATAAAATAGCAAACAAAAATTATAAAAATTCCAATGTCTAAAAAAGAGGATGTTTATAAGTTGGAAATGTTCAGCAAAGATGTAAAAACCTACCTAAGACCTGGAAAATCTCACTTTTTCTAGGAGCCTAGTGCTGAGTCCTGTTAATGTACATGGGAAATATTATTAGTTGGTTTGATCTCTGTGCGTGTCAGGGAAAAATTTCTGGCTAGCAAACAATGATGAAACATCTTCCACTGGTTGTAAAATTAATCTAGAAAAATTTAGAGTAGTAATAAGTGATTTTTAACAAATAAAGCTATCAATTGGTAGAAGAATTTATGTTGCAGCATGGTGGAATCTCTGTTGCTTGAAGGCCGTAACTTTTGTAAAATATATTCTCCACTTCACCCAAAATTGCAGATGCAAGAAAAAGCATTTGCGAAGAGATGCTCACAAAAATCTGTACATGAGTGATCTAAGACGTTGTTACAGATGAAAAAAATTAAAAAGAGAGGGAAAAGATGCATACAATGAACCAAGAGAAAAATACCTTCCTTGAAATATAAAATAAGATTACCTCACTAATGCTGAGGATGCCCACCAGGATAACCATTTAAACATTTCTCAACTTTTTACACCTCAATGTTCATGTCTGCCATTCTAAACAAGGCTATAGCAGAGACAATAGCTGCAAGCACAACCTGGCCATGGAAGGAGAGAAGGGGACATTTGTTGGAGAATGGATTGCTGTAGTTTTGGACAAGCTTTGCTGCTGTTGAGGCACTGAGAAAATGAATGTCCAACAACAACCTACGGTCGAGGACCCTCAGCCAGCAGTGCAAGTGAAAAGCAAGTGACACAGGTCAGAGCACAAGGGGAAAGAATCACGTGCAGGACTGAGTCTGCACAGGGCTGCTGGAGGTTGGATAAACATTTTGCACAGTAAGTGCAGCATTGTCACTTCTGTGCACTTCATTTAAAACACATTGAGCTCAGCCAAGCAAGAGAAAAAATGCATGGGTATTGAAGTGGTCCCCACAAGGGGTGGCCCCCTACAAGATGTGTAGCAATGCCCACCTGTAACAGGTGAGCAGCTTTTGATTTTGTCTTCTCAATCATTGGACAGTCATCAAGTAAAAGTGGCACCATCACAAAGAGACAAGCCAGAGGATGTATCTCTCAACTTCCTTATTGTTGCCATGTTTCTGGTTACAACTTGTGAAAATATATAAATACTTTCATATTCCACAGATTAAATCATCATTTTATTGTGGGAATGTTATCTTGTTTCCTTGTATTTTCCAAATCAGAGTATCATGCCTAGATATAGGCAATCTAATGATCTCTGGAGTTTTATTTTTCTGTTGTTATCTCCAAATCAAGAAGATTTGGACTATCCACGTAATGGTCTATGAGAATACAACTGGATTATCTTTGATGATAGTTACTTAATGTACCCAATACAGGTCGAAAGCTCATAATGAGAAAGCAACCTGACTCCAAACCATACTCCAGACAGCAGAACCTTGCATGCTGCGGGCTGCACTGTGCATTTGCATGCACTTTCCCTGAAAGCTGTGTACTGGCCAATCAATGTCCTCAGCAGCTGCTAATTAGCACCATTCCAGACTGGACTACATTACAGTCAGTACCACGGAACAACTCAGGACAGCCTGTTTGTGTGACAGAAATGTGTTCTCAATAGAAGTGCAGATTCTACCGCATGAAAGTTTTCTAAGTATTTGGGCATCAATGTACCCATGGCAAATAAAGCCAGGTGAAGCTCTGTCCTCTTTATAGCTGCAATATATAAAGGTCAAGGAGGACAAGTCTTAGAGAAACCAGTTTGCTCATAACTGGACAAGTACTTCTCAAAACAGGTATTTTAGACAGACAATAAAACTCTCTGAGCATGACCCCATCTCTCAATGCAATAATGCTTTTGAGAATACTGCTCCAGCTCCTGACCTATATACTGAGGCAGTTGGTACATTGTACCTTGCTATAGTATGTGAAGCTTTTTAAACCTGCTAATGACTATTAGTTACTCATAACACGGAGGGAAAGAACTTTCTGCCAGACTCTCAGATAAATACATCTTTATTTTTAGGACCAAGAAAAAGAGCTTTCATTAACAGCATCCTCCTGGAGGTTTTCAGCCCAGTTGGAGTACATGCTCAGCACCCAGAAAGGGAGTATCTTCCATGACTGCGAGCCGGAAACTCAACTTCACAGATCTCCCAGCAGAGTAATTTCTAATACATGTTGTCTCTTTGTGCCATGTAATGCACACTCACCCTTTCACTCCATGTTGCTGGGTTCAACTTTTATTTCAGAGACACAAAAAAAGGCCATCACTGGTAAGAGTTTTTATAATGGAGTGAGAGAAAATATCCTTGATCCATCACATAATTTTTATATGTGACTGCTGAGGCTTTCTAGGTGGTCTCTCTTTTTAGCAAAAAACCTGCCTTGAGTATCTCACTGGTATCTCTGGTAATACAATGTGAAAAACAATGTCTGCCTCTGTAACACAATAAAAGTGACCTGTAGCTCAGTCTGTTTCTGCTAGCTGAAGGTTATTTTGCTTTGACATATCCTTGCAGTGTCCTCTGCTTTAATTAATAATGTTGCTGCCATGTATTATGAAAATCACTCTTTTGCACATACTGGTATCTTTCCAAATTAGGCCTTTTAAAGTTTAAGCCTTAAGAAATGCATAGACTATTTTCAATCAAAAGTCCAATCTATTTACATGCACAAGAGCTGAAAGATTTTTCATGAAAGTGGTTGTACTCTTAGGCTTTTATTATTTCTGCTTGAGCAGAAAGCAATAAATATGTCTTGAGACAAGGGAGAAAGTTAATAAAAAACTGTCCTTTCCTCTTTGTGCTAGACCCTGTTTTAAAACCAGCTTGTCTTTCATGAACAAATTAATTGGATTAGCTCTGCTTCAGCCACAAAGGACAACACTCTGTGTCACAAGCATATTTGTATAATGAACCATCACTGCACTGGTATAGTAGGGGACTGATCCTGGAATTGTATTCAAACAAGTATTATTACTAGCATTAATATCACAATTCAGTTTGCGGGATACAAATAAGAAGAGACAAAAATTTTATAAGTCCCTGCATGAGTGAATTAATGATTGAAATGAAAAAAAACCTGCATGGTAAATGAGAGTATAGAAGGGAGGCTTATCCTACATAAGCCAGCTAGTCAGAGGGAAGGTCCTTACTGTCAAAAGATATTAAAATGGTGTCCCTAGAGATATTGTCAATGAAAATTTAGCTCTGGTTTGAGAAGATGTCAACAAAAGGAATAAGACTTTATAAAAAATTATGACTATTTTCTCAAGGTAGAAATCAGACTGCATTCTTGAAAAATAAACACTTTTTTATTTTGAAAAGAACAAAATAGCCATCTATTTATCCTACTCCCCTTCATTACGTCAATGAAATTCTAAGCTGAAACTACTACACAATTCGTTTTTACCCAACATTGCTCATTTTTTGTTTATGTAAATGGTTTTACCCATCTCAAAATGGTATGCACTCCAACCTCTATCCTTTGCAGCTTTCATTTATCCTCATTCATGTTTTATAAAAATAATTTTGGGGGGTTTCTGGGTGTTTGGGAAATAGCTCAGAATGGATAGAATGGATAGAATAGTCATGAAGGAACCTAACCTATGAAATTGAAACGGTTGTAGTTTATACAAAAAAGGAATTTCTCCTTTAAAAATGAAACTGATCTTTTGTTTCTTTTGCTGGCTACTCTAGGGCTGGCTATTGATACTGAAACACCTATAAATGACTACTTTCCAGGGTATTATTATTATGTTGTGTCCTATATAGACCATTTATCACAGAACCTTATTTGATGTTTTGCTTAAATATTCAATAATCATAACAGTCAATAAGAAACAGTTGGAATTTGTTCTTAGTTGAGTTCCCAGTAAAATTTTTTAAAGAGGACTGACTTGGCCCTTAGCAGTCAGTGAAAAATTGCCTGTGAATTAGACCACAAGGACAAATGTCCTCTCCTAAATATATAGAACATCAAGTCATGGCAGACATTCTGGTTTTTGAGAAGCTGATTTCACGGTGTTATTACTAACAAATACTGCTATTTTATCTTCTTCCATTAAACAAGGGCAGTAGCTTAAAATAAAACCGTAACTTCTTTCTGGGAGTTGTACAAACATCCACCAAGAAGTAACGAGGGTCCCAAGAAACTTCCAGATGCCCATTAAGCAGGAGCATTTATCACTAGTCAGCACATCCTGAAGTAACAGATTTGCAGCTGCTGCTAGATGGGAGGGAGGTTGTTATGCTTACACCTGGCCTGCGTAACTATTCATACAGAGTATCATGCATGATGGGGGGTACTGTATCGTCGGCTTCTGCATCCAAAGGAACAGCTCCAGAGACGTCTGGAGCTGGGCCTGGAAGATTAGGCATTCTTTAAAGAATCCTTCTAAACAGTCACAAACCTGTGGCTTGCACAGACTCTTTCTTTCTGCTTCCTTCTTCCTATATTGTTTGTGAACAAAGTATGGGTGATGAATTTCTAGCATCTGTGTATATCCACTTGTAGAAACTAGATACATCTTTCAGTTATGAGAGGCATAAATCCTTATTAACTATTAACTACTGTTATAGGTAGCATAGAATTATTCAAGCAATAAAAGAGTTTATTTTTTCCCTTGGTTAGTTGTAAATGAGCCTAGAGGGAACCCAGGATTTCTAAGTTAAGCTCATTTCATACCTCTAGCAATAGCTTTAAAACCTAATCCTGGATATGTTTATACATTTTTAATAGGACCCCAATTTTACATACAGTATCCTCCAGTGGCTTCAGCTGCTGAAGAATTCTCCTGAACAGTTTTTTACTGTTAGACTCAGCAGGTTCAATGCTTGATTATCTTTCCTTCAGTTCAATATCTTCTCTTTTCCCTTTGTTATACACCAACAAGGGGACTATATGCAGGTTCTCTGTGGAGGATGCCTTGTACGTGAACATGCAAGCAATGTGGAATCGATCTGGCTGAATCCAGTATTCAAGGAATTTAATTGAATTATTGAAATTCAGGGTTGAACCCCTGGGACATTGATCCTGTATTGTCAGCTTCAAATCCAAGGTGCACGGGCCGCTTGATAATGTGTTCATACCATTTGCAGTAGAAGGGGTGTGAATCAAAGCAGTGACAGTATCGCTAACTGACAGAAAACAGAGGAACTGATGCTGAATACATTTAGAAATAAACCAATATAGACTGGCCTGATTGAACAATTCTGGCAATGTGTTGTGCTGGCATGGCTGCTGACTTACCAGTTTAAGAGTAGGCCCAGGATTCATGGTAGCTGGAAAGCTGGAGAGGTCTGTTGCTGCAGCAATGCATTTAACTTCAAGACAGAGAATATTTGCTCATCTGTTTTCCTTGCCAGAAGCTAGAAACTATTGCTGCAGCATCCAAGTGAAACAAAGCAGGATGAAAAGAGAAATGAAATGATAAAATAATACTTACAAAAAAGTAAAAAATAAAAATCCAAAGAAATGGCTTTCATTTATACTGATGTAAATGTAAGTGCTTTGCTTATTTTCCTCAGATATTAAAAAGATCATTGATAATTTGAGGCTCAGGTCAACTAAAAAAAAAAAAAAAAAGAGAAAGAGAAAGGAGTTTAAAAGTGTTAATGCAAAATAATGCTCAGCCTTTACTATCTCTACTGAGACCTAAGTCACATCCTTCCCCGAGTGCAGCTGCTGGAAAAAAGAGACAAAGCAGAGACAGCTGCAGGACTATTCTGTCCCATTGCATGTTGTTTCTTCCATCATCCTCTCTCACCAATTCACCTCCTTCATTCAGTTGTCTGCTCCTCTTGAAATGGGGCCTGAGAACACTTGTCTGAGCTGGATCGCATGGCTGTTGCTTTAGCAGCTGCAAGAGGACAGCAGCTTTACAGCCTTTCTGCAGCCTTGTTCCCTTTGGGGGGAATAGGCAATAGACAGTCCTTTCTTCTATCACCATGATGTTCTGAANCTTCCTTCCTTCCTTCCTTCCTTCCTTCCTTCCTTCCCTCCTTCCTCAGCACAGCCAGTGTATGTCAGTGGCAATATCAATAAGTCCAAGCCTTCAGGGCTGATTCCTCCAAGAGACCTAATGCTCTCTATCCCTGTGGAGCCAAGGGGCTCTGTGGGGCTGATCCCATCAGTGCCATGCTGTATATACAGGACCCCTGACTCCAGCGGGACCCAAGGATGGAGTGCACCAGCAGTGCACTACATCATTGCCCTACAAAACTGCAGAGGGTATGTATCTACCTAAGGCCAAGGTTTTGAGGAATAGGATGAAGTCAAGGAGACAAAAGTAGGTGCTTGGCGCCTTTCACCCTCAGAATATTTTCAAATGGGAGCAGGCTGCTGAAATCTGGACTTAGAGAGCACCATTCAGAATTCCTATAAAACTTACTGATTGGTTGGCTGTGATATTAAGGTACCCGTTCCTTATAGCTTATTTCTAAAATACAGAGTGTATAACATACACTGGAATTAGTCTCATTACCTCTGGGAGACCCTAAAAAATCTAGGCTTCTTTTTCAACAACCTTAACATAAAAGAAATAATATTCATTATTTCTGAATTTAATAAATAAATCAAGTATGACTTATCTGGCAACCCACCCACACCTCTTTTCCTTACTCCACCTAGAAACCCATTGTCTTGACATCTGCAGTCTAAATTCCAGGTAACAGCCAACATCGGACCAGTGTGGACCCACACATTCACAGCAGGACGGTTGCTGGAGTTCAGCTTTGCAGAGGTTCTTGTATGGTGAGTCTCAACCCAACTCTGAGAGCTGTATGGTAATGCTTCTTTCTGCCCAGCATTTGATGTTCGCTTCTCGCTTAATCAAAGGGGTATGTGGATGCTGTAGACAAAGACAAAGGGAAAATTACCCTGAAGTCAGAAGAAATGCTTGTCTCTGAGGTCTTCATGTTGTAAACCTCGAGCCGAAAACCAAGTACTTACACTTCCTATGTTAGGATGTCTCACCATGTAATATGAGAGGTAATATCAGGTCAGAGTCCCTCTCTCCACACCCTGAAACTCCCCATCATGCAGATCCCCCTTTCCACCCATGAATCTAGAAGATATAAAACCTCCACTGATATTTTACAGCATGAACTGCTCTGTATTTGTTGAGATATTGGGGTTGTCACTGCTTTTCAAGCAACACTACAAGCAAGAGGGTGTTTTAAAATCCATTTACTTCAAAATGCATTCCCAAACAATTTTCAATTTTCATCCTTTCTTGTTTGTTCGTTTGTTTACTTCATTCTGCCCTATTCATATTTTACTTCTGTGAATTCAAAATAATAAATTAATTTATTAGAAAAATGACACTCTGTAAAGGCTGACATAACAGAAGACAGAAGAAGCAATGCTGAAAATGGTTCAAAATATATAATCAGTGCTGTGTCAGGGGATACTACCTTCAGTCCTGGCAAAGCATTTGCTATGTTGAAATGATTAATGCTGTGCCAATTTAAAAACAGGCAGGAGTTTTGGCAGTAAGAATGCAGAAAAGCCTTCTAAGTGGTAAAACAGTTAGTTTTCAGAACTCACAGGGCATGTCTATACTAGTGTATGAAATGAGTCAAGCTGTCTGTTCTCTGGCCATGAGGGGAAATGACAATGCAAAGTCGGCATCCCTGCAGCTAAGCTCTTTTCCTGTGCAAGGAACGGCTCATCTGTCCTTCACACTCAGGGCCGCTCCAGATCATACCCACACCCATGTTCATAATGGAGGAATGTGTTAGGGAACATATTAACTATGAAACCGGGTCCAGGAGGTAGAAACAGGATTTTGTGCCCTTCCTTTAGCTCATGGGAACTTCAGAGCCTCTTATTCTGACCCAGGTAAATAAACCGAATGACCCTCTGCAACACAGGCATTTCTGCAATTCTGATGAAAAAGAGCTTTGGTTTCAAAGCATTTGCATTAAAAAAAATCAAAACAAAACAAAACATGCAAATAAGCAATCAAAGAAACAAAAAACCCCCACAAAAACCCTCCTAACAAACAAAATCCCAAACAACCAAAACCCCCCAACAACCTTTAAGTAATTCCTGTCTTCTCTTTCCATATAGCTCTTTGGAAGGTGGGACTGTACTTTTTATGGTAACAAGTTTTATTTAATAAAAGCTGCTAATGAACCTCAGTATCTTTTTTTCCACTAAGGACAAGAGCTAAAGCTCAGTGAAATCAGTGGAAACGCTCCTGAAGAACTTAACAGGAAATTGATCCAACCCTCTTGATCTTTTGTTTCCCCTGCAGCATTTTTCTTTTTATGTTGGTTCATCTTTCCCTTTTTCACTATCATCCAATTACCATCTTTATTAAAATAAATCAGATATTAACGTATGATCAGTGCATTCAAGTAAAAACAGAAAAATACACTCAGATGCTAAACAAGTGTGAATTCAGAAAAATGAAATACATTGATTTGTAAAAGTTACTTTGTTGAGAACTTTGTAACTTTCTATTCAGAAGAGACTTTGCTTTTGGAGAATTCACTAAAACACTTCTTGCATACTTAGAATATTCTTTGGTCTATGTGGAACCCATTACTGTAGTCCACATACAGGAATTCTGGGGGAGGTCTCTAATACACCAGAATAATCCTGTAGATCTTCATGGGGGGAAAAAAAGCACTCTGAGAAAAAGCTTTGAACTGGGAAAGTGTTATAGCAATACACTCTTTATTTGCACAAATACAATTTCTTTTATTACACTCCAGGAGGGAAAAGAGAGAAAGAGAAGAAGTAAAAAATATCTTTGCTTTAAGTTCATTGGTTTCAGGCATTGGTAGCTGCAAAGGAAAATGAATTCCCCTTCCCTCTTTTGCTCAACAGCACAGAGGGAAATTACCTAGGAATGTGAATCATTTCTGCACTGCTTTTGCTGAAATAAGAGTTCTACTGCAGGGGGGTCTGTACCAAATAGAGCTACATGGAATATTCAAAGCAAAACTTAAAACACACAGGACTGTAGAGGAATTGCAGTGCTCTCTGCTAACCTTGATATATCCGCCAGCACTTTATCAGCACTCGGATTGTTTTCAGCACTTCTGCATGTCAGGGAGAGCTTTAGCATATTGTGTTGTGAAGTGCTTGTGTCTTCAGTGATCTTAGCTGGTTCAGGCTGCATGCTCAGAAGAAACTATCTGGATTTCACGTGCTTAGATATTTTCTAGGTTGTTATTGACAGAAGACATCAAGCACTGACCTGACAGGCAGCTGCCAAAGAGAGCTCCAGAGCTCTTCCCAGCTCCCGGGCTTCTCTGCACATCCCACCCAGATCCAGACTCCTTGCTCAACTACCCTTCTGATGCCCCCTCAACACTGAGCAAAACTGGATTTACAGACTAAAAAGGAACAACAGAAAAAACCTTTGAAGGTCCCCAGACAGGAAAATATCTTTCCCCTCAAAGAAGTAACATCAGATTATGAAAGTATTTAGTGTCAGTGTTGTTAACGTCAGGGCCACTTGCAGGGGAAGGGGTTCCAGGAGGTTGGGTGGTGGCAGGGCAATCAGGGGACAGTGTCCCACCTGGCACGGTCACAGAGCAGTGCTGCCTCAGCCAGGCCAGAAAAGTTTGTCTCATTACTCCTCGTTTGCTGCTTTGTCCAGTTAAATATTACTTAGATTTCAACAGACCTGGTCTGTATGCATAAGGACGAGGCAGGTCTTATTAAAACCAGATCTTTTTTGGCTTCATTTTCGCAACTTCCAGCATGAATTCTCTTGCTCTGGGACACTTCTCCATCCCCAGCTTTCCTTCATCATAATCAATCTCGTTATCAAATACTTCTCACTGATATCATTAAGCATTTAAACTACTTCGGGTTTTTTGCCACTACTACTTCTATTACAAGATTTTTGTAGAACATCTCTTTTTCCAATTTTGAAACCACATTTATTAGGTCCTATTTAGGTCAAAATTGTCCCTTACCTTTAATGGGCCTTCTTTTACTTTTATCTGCGTTTCTCATATCTTCATACAAATAGACCAAAAGTACTCTCGGTTTTTATTTTGTTGCATTAAAAATTTTTCATAAGCTTTGGCCACAAAATAAGCTTTCTGTTCCTTCAGAAGTGCTATTAACTCTTTTCCTCTCCCCATCTGCTCCATTAGGAGTTTAACTTGTTGAGTTTTTATGACTGGAATTCTAAACTCCATACCAGATAATGTCTCAACAGTGCAACTTATAATTAATACTTAATGCTTTCGTTTTGCAAAAGCCTCACTGGATACATCTGAGAATTGTATTTCCATTTTTTACTGCTACATGCACCTAGGTGGTGCATAATAATTCTTTGACTGACTAACACCCCTAAGTCTTCCTGTTTCAACCAGTGGGCCTTCTGATTGAAGAAATTCTCATTGCTCCCTATGTTCATTACCTCGCATTTCAAACTAATTAAATCACATACCTTGTCCCAGTTCTACAGCCTATCCATTTCTTCCCATGTGATATTCTGATCATCTTCCATATTGTTAATGTCTGCTACATTTGTATCCCTTGAAAAAATATTAACACTTTCCTATATTTTGTATTCAAGATATTGCTGACATTTTCCATAACATTGTATCTGATTCTGATTCTTGAGGAATTACAGACAGTGATGTATTTTTACTTTAGCATAAATTCTTGTAGTTCACGCACTATGATCTTGGGGTAACCTACCTTTTTTGCCAGTCTGCAATTATTTTCCATGCACACTGACTCCAAGTATATTAAGTGCTAAAACAATCTCTTTAGACAAGCACAGTTATCAAAGTTCAGTTAGATGCAATCCACTTGCTAATTCACAGGCCATTCATCCCATTTTTCATTCATCTCCATATATTTAAATATAATACAAAAGATGTCCTTAATATACAAGTAATATTGTCCATATACAGCTAATGTAAGATTAGCAGGTTTTATTGGGCCATTTCTAGTATTTTTCTCAGACTGACCAAGTATGGCTTCGCTCTAGCTGTATTTCTACCACAAGCTGGAGTCACTGCTTCCAGCTTCTTCTGGAATTTTTGTGCCATTCTCTCTCCTGAATAGACCCTGGACCATGCCTTAGGAGTTCAGTTGTCTCAGCAGGATACACTGAGCACCAAGGCATCCCCTAAAGGCAGCCCCAGCAGTGCCAGGCTTTCTGAGGGGGAGCTGTGCATGAGCAGGTCTTGCTGGTTCAGTCGGGGACCAGGATTTCCAAAGAGGCTCAGCAGCCCTTATTACTCTAGACTGAATCTCCTAGGAAACAGCAAACTGAAGCTGTATTATCTTTTCCCTGAAGCCTGCTGATCTCCAGTCCTACAAATAGGCACAAACAGGCAGACATAAAAATATAGACCCTTGTGTGGACCACCCTGCCTGAAGAGATGCTGGGAGCACTATGCAGGGTGACCCCAGCTAGACATTCATCCTATAGATGTTGGATTTGCCTCTGGAGGGGGTGATCTAGCTCTGTTGTCGGTACAGACAGGAAAGATAAATGCAGAGTGGAGAACAACTGATGAAAGGCAGGTCCTGAAAGCAAAGCTCTGTAGGAGGTAACATAGCTTTGTGGAAATGGTGTGCACTGAATGGAGACTGCAAACTCCGAAGACTTCTATCCCGTCTGCAGAGAAAGGAAACTCTATGAAGCTTTTACTTCATCGTTTGGATAAAACGCATCTTTTTCAAAGCAGTTATTGAAAATATGGGACTATTTATCAATGAATATGGTTTTTCAGTTCAGGGATGTCATCTTATCATGGATGATAGAACAAAATGAAACAGAAAAAACCATTTAAATCATATTTTTGTAGATTACATCAAATCCAAAACATAATTTACATATACCATAAAAACCAGATAGAATTGATATGATTTTATGAACAGGAAATGCCATTTTTTAATCTTTGTTTTAAAAACACTTGCCTTGCTGATAAGCACCACTGCAATTGTCACAGACACGTATCTTTTCTCTCTGCGCATGAATAATAACAACAGGGCCAAACAAGAATTTTCCAACTCTTTAATTTTCCTTGTGTCCACCAATAGTTTCTGAATTTGTTCTAATTGCACCTGGGCTCATTAGGTGGTCCATAATCCAAAGACTCCTGGTCCCACATTCGCTTGGCTCCTGAGTGAGGTGTATCCACCACTGTGCCAGGTGAACATTTATAAACTGGGGCAAGTAGGATGCTAAATGAAATGGAGGGCATGTGCAGAGAACCATAGAAAAGCATTCATTATACATAGTCCCTGCCAGAAAATATTAAAGGCTGAAGCCTTCTTGCTGCAAACAGCTTGGCATTTACGTAGCTTAACTGTCAGAGTGCGTCTCTACCTATGCAAGGGTATGGCCCAGTCCATAAAATTATCCGTGTGCATAACTGCTGATGGGTTTAGAACAGCAGAGGTAAATGACTTATAAATGGATCTCACAGATGGCAAAACTGTTTGAAGAAGATTCTTCTTCTCCACTGGTGTGAAGTTGACTCTGAGGTACATAACTGCTGAAGCCTGAGAGAGGGCCAGAGAGCAGGTAAAAACAAAAAAAAGAGGTGGTGGGCATTTCTGCCATACAGCCTGAGCCCTGCTGGTGACCTGCAGTGCACCCACCAGCCAGAGTTTGTGCAGTAGGTATAGGCTCCCAAACTGAAAATATACAGAATTTGGAGGTGTTCAAAGTTGGAATAGTGGCTTTTATAGCAACGTGGTCCATCTTCTGCATTTAATTTCAGGAGCTGAATGCAACTTTTAGAGTGAGTTCTGCTTAAGAAAGACCATTATGGGATCCTACAAAATAAGCAATCAATATTGTTCAGAAGGAGAGAACAAGAAGGAGGGAGAGACAGAGAGGAAGTCCATATACATATGTAGTATATCCTGTTAGAGAATAAGGAATGACTGTTTTTAGTTTTGCGACAGAGTACTACAACCATTTTCCTGAAAATATGGTTACCACAAAGAAAAATAACATGCAGATGCACTGAGATTTACAAATGCTTCTTTACCTGATTAGATTTACTCTGAATTCCCCAAGGCTCCTCTTTGCTTTCAAGTCTCTTTAGTTTCAACGATAAACCAATTGCATTGATAATTTAACAATCCACATGATTTCCTTTTCAGAAGAGGTAATGTCATATACAGCAAACTGAGGCTTCATGACATTTTAAAATTATTAATAAATAAAATCAGGTTTGGAAAACAGAGAAAGCAATGTCCATGAACTCCTCTCATTACCATAAAAGTTTATGTTAAAAAATAAAAAATAAATTGCACTGTGCAACACTGGAAATATTTTTGCACTTTCAGTTCAAGTCACAAAATATATATTTCCTCATTTATCCTCGCTATCTTAACAAACAAAAGCTCAGTAATATGGGGAGAGCATTCATGCATGAGCTTGCAAATATAGCACAAAATAGTAAGATTTGCAATGTTCCAGGCAAGCATTTTGTCAGCTTCTTCAGTTTGCATGTTGTTTAGAGTGTTAGGTATTTAGATTCTGTGATAATAGGCTCTACATTGGAAAAAAACCCAAAACCTAAGAGACTATCTAGCTAACTTCCTGGGAGATAGATAGATATGTGTTTATTGAGGGTTTCAAATACTTTTTTACTTTTGAGGCCTTTGCTGACTGTTCAGCTACAAGCAGAACTTATCAGCTTTCCCTGCTTCCAGTATGTGTTATGTTATAGATTTCTTATTTTGATAACTTGTAGATATTTTAAAGACAGGCCATATCCCTAGACCCTGGCACAACAGCCAAGAGTTAAGAGAACTGAATATGACTTCTGGAATAATTTTGGCTTTAAATTATTCAGGGGGAGAAACTGGATTTTTTTAAGTTTGGAAATTCTTTTTTCTGCAAATGTTGGCAGTAACCAAGTATCCATGGCAAAAATATTAAAAATAACCAGAGACCTCAATGGTATGGTTTCTCATACATCTCTGAATATGTCTAAATTTGATTTTGTTTCTAGACTGAATCTTAAACACTGGTTATTAAGCAGTAATAACTAACCTATAGTAATTATCCTATAAAAACAAGACCTCTTCCTCTGGTTGAGATTACAAAAATGCAACAGGCTGTTATGAATAGGTGCTGCTGCACATCAGCACTTTTGGACTGTATCTTTGTTCAAAAATGATGGGTGTTTCTGTCAGCAGGATATCTGCTAACAAGAGTAGCCACCCTACTCTCAAATCCATCAGGCAAAAGGAGCCTCTTGCATTTTTACACTATTCTTAGTGTGAGATAGCTAAATGAGGCCACCCCCTGGCCATGGTTCACCTTCTGATAAAAATATCAGTGATTTTTGTGCTTGACTTGTATTTTACTGAGACATAACTAAGAGAGGACAATCTATGCCTTTGGTCAGTCTGCTTCAGGCAGCCACTGGGGTGGCATACAAAGTAATCACAGTGTCCTAAGGACATAAACAAAGCAATCTTTGTATGGACCAATATATTTTATTACTAAGTGATACACTTAAAGAAAATCCAAACCCCCAAGCAAGAGATAGACTCATGAGCCTGAAATGATCTAAAGAAAGACTATTGTGCCTGGAAATATGCCTGTTTTGTTCATCTGATAAAAGACATTTTCTCTTCCTAATATCTTTGCATTAGCTAGAAAGAGTCCTGTTAGTTCAGGAGTCTTCCCAATCTTTCCAACAGCTAGAAAGTGGTACCAGGTTTTGTTTGTACCAAACGTGTTGCCTTATCTTTTGTCTAATACACAGTGCATCTTTCTGCCAGCCTAGGCAAGATGCTTTTGTATCACTTCTGGAAATTGCTCATATCCAAAAACACGGATCTAACATCCTTCTTGTGATATAAGCTTATGCTAAGCAATGTCTCCACACTTCCCAAAATTACACATGCCTGTATCTTTATGTATTCTTTGATCATGCTGAAAGGATGAATCCATTGTGCTTGTTTATTAGCCCCAACAACTGTGTTCAGTACATGGGTGGAAACATTCCCTTCAGCACGTTAATTACAAATTCACACTAGGGGTTCCTTTGTGTTCTGAGAGAATACAGTTCTTTGATTACACAAGACCTAAGTGGCATTTCAGAATATCAGCATTAATAACTCATTCCTACAGATCTACCAGGTAGAATTAAAATTAGGAAGAAGGGTTATAACTTGTCAAACTATGTTTCTAATTAATGGAGTTGTGTTACAACAACTACTTGTTCCTTCACAGACTGTGCTGTTTTCCTAACTACTGTTGTTCTGATGTCACATGATGAAAATCTGCAGTTTTGAAAATCTACCATTATGAATTTATAGGTGAACATAAGCAAATACATTAAAAATATATAAAATCTGGTAAAAAAGGGGTTATCAGACAAATATTTTTAATATCTTTCTGCAGAATGTTTATAGCCATGAATGATTTCAGATTATTTAGTTGGTATAATGTTGGAGAAATAACACTCTTCTTACATGGAATTAATAATAATTTCTTTTAAAGTTTTTTTTAATCAATTTTATGATTCTTACGGAGAAGAAGAATCTTCTCATGGAGACAGAACAGTGAGCTGAGTCTTTCAATGCTCCAGTAGTACGGTTGTGTTTTGCTTGGAAGCTATTAAAAAACCCCACTCCCTTTCATTTTTTTTTACCCTATTTTATTAGTGAAGGTGGGTAATATAAACCATCCATGGGTGGGATTTATCCCTTGTAAATTAGGCATCTGAACTCCTATTGTCTAAGTACAGTCTAACTCTTGCTTTCCTTGAAGTTAATGGAGAGCAGTAAACACCTCCCAGGAAGTACTCAGCATTGGACAGAAGTCCAGCAAAGACCACATGAATTCCTCTTTACAGATGTTTGTTTCTTTCTATTAACTATAAAAAGACCTCCGGGTGATGAGCTCAGGTTTTAACTTGCCACCTTCAATATGCATGGCAAACATTCCTTCACAAATCCACATAATTACTGTCAAATCACTATTTACAGCATGACTCCCTGGTGAAACCTACAGGGCTTACAGACAATGGACAAGCTGTTAGCAAGCTCAGACTTCTTCTGTGATAATTTGTTTATTTTGTGGTTGTCTTATCCACCCTTTCCTCCCTGGTGGATGTTTTACACACCTATGTGCACCTGGCCAATCCAAAAGCAAATCCTGGCTCCGCAGAAAATGGCAGGGCCAGAATCTCTTATTGTCCCTCAAATAGCATAAGATGTACAGAACAGTTAGTTCTCAGTCCTCAAAATGGTTTACTAGCCTCTACAAATTATTGCTCAAATCAAGAATCTACACAGCACATATAAATCAACTGATCAAATAAAATGACTGTGACAGTAAGATCAGCTTGTTCTGCTCCTAGGGAAAAAAAAAGAAACAAAAAACCCACAAACCAACAGAGAAACCATACAGTGTAAAATGATCCTTTCAATGAAAATTGAGTTTTTATGGTTCCTTATTAGAGACTTCCCTTACAACTAATTATATTAAAATTCTACATTCTCTGCTTTTTCTCATCAGTAATCTCACAATCTCCAAATCTGTGAAAGTAAATGCTTAGTCAGTGTGTAAATTGAGGACAATTATCATTATGACCACACAGTAATACAAAAATAATTAGACCATTGCTAGCAGCAAAAGTATAAATCAAATCAGTTTGTAATAGGAACATTAATAATTTGTTAAAGACACAATCTATTGCACATGAAGATGGGAAAGCAGTTGAGCTGAGCTGCTGTGCTGAAGACAGTCCTTGTTTTGAAATAAAGAGCACTAAGTTCAGTGTATGCGCATCAGTGATAATCTAGGGGTGATGGTGTTCAAGAGAATTTACAACCTATTCCAAATGTGTGAACTCAGTGGAACTGGGAAATCAAATGGCTGAATGGTACTTATTATGCTACCCTTATCTTTGCCAAGGTGGAGAGAAAGACTGGAACAGTTCACTTTGCCTGCAGGCATCCAGTAATGAGCCAACCGGTGGTGCATTAGGAAGTAGTGGGCAAGTGGCATTATCATCAGGTGCATTTTTAGTAGCAGAGTCAAGTAGCACTGGGAGCATTATAAGTAGTGCAGTCGAGTGCTAGAGCATTGGTTATTATAGCACAGAATGCACAATGGCTGGAAAGCTTTGGGAAATATAATAAGCAGAGTTAGGCCTGAAACATCCACTTTAAATACTGTCAAACTTTGAACAGCAGCAGCTCTAAACTCAGACTTTCCCTTTGGCACCCAGGGATCACTCTAACAGGCAAAACCTGAGTCTCAAATTCGAACTCTCCCAAATCCTAGAAAATCCTGGATGCATTTCTGATGAAAAGTAACATGGTCCAGATTCTTTCAGACCACAATAGAGAGTACAGCTGAATGCCACAACGAGCATTTCAAAAAGGAGCTATTTGGCATGGTAAGCATTAGTAGTCAGGGAGCCAAGGAAATACCAAATGTGCAATCTAAAAATTATGAAAGAATTACTTAATTACTAAAGTCTTTCCAGATAACAATACCCGAAAAAACTCTCCACAATATCAGAGATAACAGTAAACCTTCAGGCATAGGGGTCTGTAGGGCGTTGAATAGGAGGAAGGTCTACTGCATCACAGTAACTCTGAATTATCAGGCTGTCAAGACCTGTTCTGAGGGAAATGTATGCCAGGTGGAAGTTACAGCACAAGGACTAACTCCCAGCCCATGTTTTTCTTCTACCTTTGCCCATAGTCTTCCCTTCCCCACATGTTCACCCCTGGGGACCAACTGACATAAAATACACAGCGGGTCTGCTCCAGCATTTCACTGGTAGGACATAAATTTGTGAATCAGGAAGTGGGTGAAGAGCTGTATCCAACACTTATCTATCCTTCTCTTCAGAGTGATTATGAGAGGCACTGGGATGAGAGGATAAACACATGGTCAGGTGGCACACAGCCAAGCTGGTGTAATAATCTCAGAATAGAGAAAAACAGGGAATAAATGTGATATCTTGGATGTTGTTACAATACTGATATATATTTAGAGCAGGTAGCCACCTCACAGGGAATCAGAGAATCATTAAGTTTAGAAGAGACCTCTAAGATCGTCACGTCCAACCTTTAACCTAACACCATCAAGTGCACTATTAAACCATGTCTCTAAGTGCCACATCTGCACATCACATCACCCTCCAGGGATGGTGATTCATCCAAATTGCATCAGCTTGACCAGTGCATATTTGGATTCAGGATATTTGTGCACTGGGAGTGTGTCATCAACAGAAGTGACAGTTGATTGATAGGAGATCTGGACTCTGGTCTTCCAGCTGTATACCACCAGTGAGATCACAGTAATGCTGGAAATTATGTTATGTTCTGAATGGGAGACATGGCAAAGTCTCTGAATCTTCTGCTGTCCTCATTTCTAAATCCAGACAAAGCCATAAACCTTCAGAATGTTTCTGGTTCTGCAGCCCTAACCTGTCTATGTCAGCTGGCAGTTTAAGGTCAAAGGGCAGGGTAGAAGAAGCATCTGCATAAAGCTGAAGTCCTCCACAGGAAAGACTGTAAAGACTGTGAGGAGTGCAGTGTCTTCTCTCTGAGGTGATACAGCAGGGAGCAGCAGGGAGGCTAACCAGGGGTAAGGTCTCAGGAAATACTACTAAAGGGTATGTGGGAAATGTTTTTCTCCTTGCCCTCTTGGACAGAGTGCAGCTTATATCTGCATTAAATCCTGCAAGCAGGAATGAAAACTGTGCACAGCAATAAACTCAGCACAATTAATTGAGAGTCCACTGTTTGTTAAGACTTTCCCCAGCATGTGGGGACAATAAAAGGCTTTGGTGATGGTATTAGTTATGATAGGCAAGGAAAATGTGGCTGGCATCTTCTGTTAGCCTCATGGGGTGGTTTATTTTATCTGATGTACAAAAGCATATGCTAGCCACACAATCTATGCTCACAGAGCATGGGAATTGTTCTCTGTAGATAGCCAAGAGGTGACTCCCACGTAAGAAAACCAAAGAGGACGAAAAGCTAGACACTGAAATCTTAGCCATTTAAGTGGGAACTAGAGACTGAAATCTGAAAATGCTAGCAAAATGGTGCAATTATGTTGAATCAAATCAGAAAAGCAGCTCATAACACACTAATATAATTACTGTAATTGCTTAAGGAATAAAAAGAATCTAAAGGATATTTTCTTCTTTTTCCTAATACAATAATATTTCAAATCTGTCAAAAATAATTTCTCTTTTAAAAAAAAAAGAAAACATTTGCTGTTGCAGCAATAACTGCATTTCCCACTTTCCTTAATGTTCAGTTACTTTCAGCTAAAAAGAAAAGGTAGAGAAAAACAAGCATGTCATTCGAGATTGTCTTGGTATTAATGAAAATTTATGTATTAATACGTATTACATTGCAAGCAAACAGCTCTTTTGCTCTCTGTGCTCTCTTCTGAAGAAAACTCATAAGAAGAGAATTCATAAGAAAGTTGCAGTTTAGTACGATGCTCTTCTTCTGTTTTACTTTTGTACTGTCTTATATAAACACATTTGCTCTTGAAAGAGGATTTCTGCAAGGCTGCTTCAGGGAGGGACCAGTGCTTTTGCAGTGCCTGGACTGATAATAAAATCCAGGCTGTCTGGATCTGTAACTGCTAACAAATTGAGCTGGTCCAACAACAAATGTAGAAAGAAATGCCAAGGTATCTTACGTTTTTCTCATGTGGAACTATCATTTATGGGGTATGCTTCTTCTTCAAGTGTAGGTCAAAACCGATAATGTGCTGCAGCTCTTGTAAAAGAGGTACACAGAAGCGGTGTCTGTGCAGATTCATGTCTGAGCTTGGTGGGTGCATCTCCTCATATATCTTACATCAATTTTTATGAGATATTTTTTCTCTCCTGAAATTCTGGGTGTTGTTCCTATTATTCAGCTATTTTCCACATTTGTTCTGTCTCTCTACCTGTTTCTGCTGGCAGCAATCGATTAGGACTAGTCCTTTGCTATTCAAAATGGAGATCTTTCTCCTCTGAACTTTAAAGGATGCCACTCAGAACACTTTCTCCTTACAGTACCTTTAACTGTCTGAAGAGTTTTGCTCCTGTTTGTGGGGTGTTTTGACTGATGGGTTTGGTGATGGGCATCCCCATAGTAAAACAGACCGGATAACAGACTTGCAGCCATGTTTTCTCTCTGTTACTTGGGCCCCCTTTCTCTACATAGCTGTCTATGTTCATGAAATAGGAAGGGATTTAATTTTTACTCTCTTTTTTTTGCCATGTAAGATCAACAATGCCAAAAAAAAACAAAAAAAAGGAATGGGTAGACAGGTAATAAGCACAGTCATGAAAGACAAGTTTTCTTGAGAACGAAGTCTAAAATATTCCACCGTAACACCCCTAAATGAGCTATTTCTCTCTGAGTGATGCAGACAAACCTGCGTATGTCTGGGCTCCTGCTATCCCTCATGAGAGTTTTAGTGTGTCCATGTCCTGTTTCTTTTATTGTCCTCCACTAAGCTTTATTCCCCGAGGAGCAGAGGGAGTGGAGAAGACACCACTCAAAGCCACAGCCAGAGGAAGGCCTGTCAGTGCACTGGGAAGTCTTGCCCAGGGGAGGGAATTACACTGTGAATATTAGTCATGCAGATTAGCCCTTCTCAGGGGGAACTCCAGGGAGTCTAGCTTAGAGCACTCTAACGAATGTTTTCTGGTAGTTCCATCACTAAAAATAACATTGCCCTTTCAACTTTGCAACGCACAGTTTGAAACGAAAAAGTTTCCCTGTTTTGGCCAGGGCTAAATGACATGACAAATTTATATACACCTCAGTGTTTCAGTGTAAGCAACCTTTGCCTGAATTAGGACACATGTCCTCAGTGAATGTATGCACAGTTCATTTGAGATTTTACACACAGTTTTTAACAGAAGTTTACCCAGTTTTTCCTTTGTGTTTAGCAGTATTTTCGATATTTGTATCTTTTAATTCAAAAGGACTATCATCAGATTTTATTTTATTTCTTGCTATTACCTGCATAGTAAAGAAAAATGCTGAAGAATGGCTCTGGAGAAGAAGAGGAGAGAGCAATATTTTCTGTATTTATTAACAGTAATGTGAGAATAGCAGAGAATACCTAAGTATCTTTATATATGGCTTTTATTTACGCGGATAGGTGGTAAAAAATCACAGATTGGCAAAACAAAGATAACGCTACCTTCTCAGAACATAAACTAATTCATAAACTTCAGTTATACCCTTAAAATTAAACATCTTGAGGACTTGAGAGGTGTAATTGCTTACAGAGAAATTTTATGTTAGTGAAATAGAAATATTTACACTTACTTTAATAAATTTCTAATCCAAACCCCATTATAACCTGAGCCACTGCGTTAACTTCAGTGAGATTTGGGGATCAGGCCATTTGAGCACAAGGATGAATAAACAGACTTTGACATTTCTCCTAAAGTGCAGGGCATGCGAGTTTTTTGCTGGGTCCTCCACTGTAAATGCCCTTTTGTGAAATCCTGAGATGTAAATTCAGGAACTAACATCTTCAGTGCTTTGTTTGATCTCCAGTGCCATGCCATGATTTAAGAAGAGGCAGTTTCTAAAATGCACTTGCAGCTGACTCAGACAGGCCTTTATAGTATTGATTGCAGGTAATGTTTGCTTTATGTACTGTTCAGTACGGTAATCCTAGATATATTGAAAGTGGGATCAGGGATCAGCATAAAATGATGTGACAATGTTTAGAAAAAGGATATACCCCTACCAGATCTTTGTAATTACAATACAGGGAAGTTTGATGATGCCATTACTGTATTAATTCAATCTCTATAAATGTTAAAAGGAGCAACAGGATCACCGTTTTTAACAGGGAAGACTTATATTTGGATCACAAGAAGTTTCTTTAGTAAAGACCACCAAGATTTCTCATCAATTTGTTTAGACATATGTGTCGAGTAGTTCAGAACTGTTCTACTGTTTCATATATAATGAGGTCCATAGCATCAATTATGTATGTAATTTCATTAGAAGAAATGGGTTTTTGCAGCTATATGCCGTATGCTACATTTATTCACACTACAAGAGATGGCACTTTTAAATCTATCAACATATATCACTACCATAGCTGAATACTGCACTGTGAGAACCTTAAACTCCAGCATAAATCTGAACTTTTTCCATCCAAGCCTGGTCTCTCTTATACTGGCAATATTCCTGATGTACCTATTTGTACTCAAGTTGTAGGTAGTATAAATTACCAGCTGTCAATATATGGTGGAATTCTTTTATTTTACTCCAAGATTGTGCTTAGAGCAAAGACTTGGTGTTAGAAAGAAAAGATCACAATAAGGCAGAAAAGGTGAATTCTCAGGAGGCAGAAAACCAACAATATGTTTATGTAAAACTGATGCTTATACTCCCCATCAGAGCTGGAGCAGAAACCTCCCAGTTCCTTCGTCCAGTGTGTGCAGCTGGGTCCCTACACAAAAATTTAGTACCTGGCCCATGAACAGAGTGGGACAGTTGCAGCTTCCCTTGCTGTGAGCCTGCCAGTGGAGAAAGCAATAATTGATGGCAATTCTCTGTCAGAGCTGTTAAATAAGCTAATATGGCTGGAAAAATGCACAATGACATGTATAACATTTACAGAGTTGGTTTTAGTATAAGATTACTCAACTATTCTAGGATTTATAGCTGTTGAACTACAAATATTCCCCACTGTGGACAGAGTTGTGTCAATATACCAATTCATTTGGGAGGTTTTAAAATCATTAGGGAAGGTTTGCAAATGATATATCCTCAAGATTCACCGTGTTTTACCACTGTGGTTTACAACTTCAGATGCTTTAGCATGGGATAATCCAAATGCTGTTCAAAGCTCAATCACTTGAAATTAACTAACCTGTTGATTCCTGACTGATCTATGTCTAACCCCTTTGCACTGCCCAGGGTAGTTTATCTTCAGGATCAAGAAATACAAGCTGAAATCCTATAGTCATAGAAACAAAATACTAGTGTGCCTGCTAAACAAAATGAAAAAGTAAAGGTGTCTTAGTAACAAAGCTGTAAGTTGTGCTGTGAAACCATGGACCTACACACAGTAAAATGCAACTACTTTTTAGTGGCAAAATTCCAATGTTCAAGTGAGAGAAAGAAATTTATGTTTTCTGAGTTCAAATACATTGTAATGATTGATTGTGATATAGTCTGATATTTGGTTTTATTTCTGCTTAGTTTCAGTCATTTTTAACCCCCAATCTTCCTGTTAAAAAACCTTTATATGACTGATTTTCCTGTGAAAATTCCAAAAGATTTTTAAAATTCAGGTTATGACTGCATGCATTTTGATTAAGTAGGTCTTCCTGTTTACTATTTCAGCATTTGGGAGGAAGTGCAAACCAAGTACAAAAGGTTACAAATGGTATTTTATGAAGGGGGTCTTTTTTCTGCCAGAAGCTCTGGCCTATAGTCTTGCTTCCACACTGATGCAAGGTTTGGTGTGGTTTTCATCTTCTGATGTCATTCATTCTCCATCTGAACATTGCTGTGCTATTCCTGCCAGGGAATGCCTGTTGAACACCTGCTGTGTTGTCACAAGTGTCCATGATGGAGTATGAAAAATTTAATACATGCTTGATATGAAACAGTAACTGCTTTTAAAAAAAAAAAAAAAAGCCACCAAACCCCTGAAGAATGTATGTTAAACCCTGGGCCATACTAAATTAATTGTGTTTGCTGTCCCGTGGGATCTTGTCACCTTTAGCAGCCCAGTAGCACAGCATCAGCAGTGGAGTGAACTCACTTCAGGGTACCTCATACCCTGGAAATGGGAGGTTTGTTTAGGGTGTAGGTGCACATGTGCCAGGCACAGTCCTTGGGCTCCAGTTATCCGCGTATTTGATGCCTGTGGGGATGTTGGAAGAGTGTCAGCAGATGCACTGTAGGTGCACACAAGCTCTGAGCTCATCTTTTCCCCCAAGTCTCTGAGGAAGAAGAAGAAAAACTTGATTTCAGGTTCCTGTCATGCCACCAGTACCTGAATGACTGAACCCACTTGCAATATAGGATCAGAAAATACAGGATGAAATGCTGTGCTGATGGAACTAAGAAGCAGTGGGAGTGTTACACTCTATTTCTTCTTTTGGGAAAGACAGCTATACACACACTGGCTGTTCAAAATGGCAGTAAGCCTCAGGCCCCCAGGGAAGACAACCAGCTTATCAGTGCCTCAATCACCGTTCCAATTTGCCATGCAGAAGCTCTCTCAGAGCTGCTGCCTGACAGCTCCTTCTTGGTGGTTCTGTGCAAGCTCCAACACCGTAACTGCTACAGGAGACCACAGCTTTGCCTTGATCATTCCCTTCTTTCAAACTGCTCACTGTATTGTGATAAGGCAGCACAGAGATGCAGTGGTGTCTAGAAAATCCCTGTATTTGAGGAGAAAGGATATTCCTTGCATCCCTTGCAAGAGATGCTTCACAGGAGAGCTGTGACCCCACTCACAGGCAGCAGTCCCCTCAAACATCAGGGAATCTGGTCTTTCCCATCAGTTCACAAACCAAGTTCCTTTCTATGCTTTGAAAGGATATTTTTTCTTTAAACGGGTAATCAAACAAGTGTATTTGCCATCTCCTCCTCTCTTCAAATGCTTGTTGCTTTGGAAAATGTATTTTATCAAAAGCTACAGGGTATAATTTGGTGGGATCCCCCATGCTAATCTATTGGCAGTGTATCACTGAAGTGTACTTAAAATTAGGCTCCACTATGAAATGCCACGTGTTGTTTAAGCACTGCCAGCACATTTGCCACTGCCTTGAACATAAACAAAGCCAATCTCTGCCTCAAAGTGGTTACAGAAAGGGCATTCCAGAATCAGTCCCTGTATGACTGATAGCACTTTGCCGCAGTCTGCAGTCTACCAAAGGGGGTGTGTGCTGTGCACTACAGATTGGGGGGGTGCCCCACTTTTCTCACCCAGAAACTTATCAAACCCTACAATATCTCTAACGAATCTGCAAAGGGAGCTGCAGGCAGAGAGGCGGGCAGTGACTGCATCCCATCACACACACACCAGAGGTAACACGCTGGGACAGTGGTGAGAGATCACACAGACACCTTCTCCCTCCATCCCTTCTCCTAACACCACCACTTACAAGAACCTTTTATTTCTCTACATCGAGCAATTTCTGCCTAGGTCTGTGAGTGGGAGTCATGAACGCAGCCCAGCTCCTTACTGAAGGGGTCTTCTTGCCTCCATCACCGTTTTTCACGCTGGTCATTTCTCCTGCTTGTTTTTACACGACTCTCCGCCCTGGCTGCAGCGGCCCCGAGCCGAGCCCCGGTCTCGGCCCATGTCCATCTCCATCCCAATCCCCAACCCGATCCCCATCCCGATCTCCATCCCCGGCGCGGCTCGGGGCGAACTGCGGGCGGGCTGTGCCATCTCGTGGCTGTTAGGGGAAAAAAATCAATCGGCTGCTCGCGTTACAAATTAAAATCTCCTCTCTCATAAATATCAACCTGTTAAACTCTGACTTCAGTTTTAAAAGGCAGAAAATTAAAATGTATACTTCTGTCTCAAAAATTCGGTAATTAGACATAATCCACAGGTGTTATTTTAATGATGCCAGCTCTTCAGACACACGGGCTGAGCAAATGCACTGTGTTGTTAACTAATTATGTTGTCTTAATTTGCCAATTTTAAAAACTTAAATGTCCAGAACAAATAAAATCATTATCCCGGATTTCTTCACTGTACCTGCTGCCTGGTGCCATCTGATGCCTGGCACTCCGGGTTTGGCTGCGTGGAGCAGCATTTGGAGGGATCCGGGAGGCTCTAGCAGCCCTCCGGCACCAGATAGCAATTGGGTTTGCAAACTAGAGATGCTCACGCCATCCTCACTAACAATATCTGATAGTGGCTTTAAAAGTCAGCTTGTCTCCCTCTATTACCTTTCCAACACGTATCTTAATTGACCAGGGAGAAAGCATCACTCAGGCAGCGTCTCCTATTGAACTGAGCTGAGCTGATTCCCCCACTCTCCCTGCTTTAAGACAGCACGCAGGCATGGGTGGCATCTTCTCCTTCATGGAACCACTGTGCATCTCTCAGTGCCACTGTGGCCAGTGAGAAACTTCCATCTAACTTTCTCGTCTCAAAAATGTAAAGTAAGAAAACAAAATCTATGCATCATTTAAAGATGCCCCAGGATAGCTTTGAATTATGCAATCCACAGTTATGTGAGCTGCTGTTTAAGGGATTCTTTGGCTCTTTTGTGACACTGATCAATCCCCTCTTGGTTTTATTTAAAAGACCCAGTCACTGAAGCATTCAAACCACATTATTCACATCTTTCATTCACATGCCTGGAAAATAATGCAAATAAACACATAAGAATGAAATATATGCTAACTAGCTACACTTTTCACGGGTTGACCCCTCTGTAGAAATCATTCTGAGAGGAAATAATGGGAGGATCAAAATCAGCTTTCAGTCTATTTTAATCCAGGTTCGGGTCATTGCTCTTGTCATTCAAAGGGTTTGTTCCTAAGGTGCAATCAAATTGCACAGGTTGAGGCTGTTGTGCAGAAAGGTCTTTTGCTCTGTGAAAGGCATTCCCTTGGCCTGTGTCTGAGCACTCCACAGGCTGTTCTAAATTACCCTGGCCTTTAACATCACAAGGTGCCCAGAAAAGAGATCAAGCTCCTGTTTAACAGGGCATATCAGCCACCACACCGTTTCCCCTCTCATATCTCTGCTTACCAGCGGCCAGCAGCAGGACCCAGGAGTGGTGTGGGATGCCAGGACCAACTGTGTGATAAAGGTGTGCCCGGCCCTCTGGGGGCTAATTATCTGGGTACGATTTAAAGTGACCCCCAGAGAATCTGCTCCCAACAATGCTGTGTGTCAAGGACTAACAGTTAGAGCAATTTTCAAAAATCCACAGCTGGGGTACTTATACAGGAAGATTTCAGAGCCGTATTAAATTACCTGCCTTAAAAATCCTGCTGCTGAATACAGACTTGGATTATTGATTTTGGAGGATTCCAAACACAAATTCTACAGCCAGCCTTCAGTTAGCCTCCTCCTCTGGGACCAGACATGGAAAATGATGCTGTCAACTTGCTGCCCACCCTTTCCAGAAGCAGCTTTAGCCCTTTGTCTCCCTCCTCTCCCATCAGCAATCTGACTTTTCCATAGCTCATCCTGCAAGGTTATTTACCACTGTTGGAAGGACAGCTGGGAAAAATCCTAAGAGGGGGACTACGTCCTAAAATCCAGATTCAACTCCCCATGCAGCAAATTTTAACCATTCTGAAAAGACAAATGCCCTCTCACAAACATAACCAAGGCAAATATATGGCAATGTACCCTAGAAGATGCTATCCTGGACTGATATTCTGTGGACCTGGACTGCAGCCTTGTTCTGCCTCTGGCTTACTTTGTATGCATTTTCTCCACCTTGCAGTCAATTTTACAGTAGCTTCTAGCTCAGGCACTTAGGCATTTGAACTGCCAAATGAGGTTTTGAAAGGTGTGCTCACATTTGCATATATTTTCCAAGAACATGTCTTTATTTATGCCTCTCTCTAGTAGTAAATTTTAATCCTGCTAACAGCAGGAATAAATGTAGTGGGCAGAATAAAGTAGACTCTAGGAGCCTAACTTTTTTTTCTTGCTCTCTTCAGACAATATATAGCCTTTCAAGCTTGCCTTTAAAGGACAAAAAACCCTAAAAACCTCTACATTGAAAAAGGCTTGCTTTTTTATTTTTTGGCTAAGCCATAGACAAACTTATGTCCCTCTGTAGAAAGGGAAAAGGAGATTGAAACAGCCTTAAGACAACCGAAGTATCTTTTATTTCCTATACTATTTAACGATGGTTGCTATTACTTTCAGAATCTAGTATTTTGCAGGTAATAAAAAGAGTGAAAAATCAATCAAAACAACAGAGCTCATTCCTAGAGGACAAAAAATCTTCAATATATAACTGACTGCCAGAAAGCAAGTGTTAAAATATCCTGCATCAGGTAGAAGTGCTGCAATAAGGAATGGAGACAAAGCACAGAACTATAAAAGAGACAGCTCACATTTTAATTGAAGAATTGAACAGCGGCTGACAAGGCGCTGTGCTCTGTTTCCGTGGACGCTTTCAAAAGGCCGAGCTGCAATGCATAACACCCAATTCAGGCTGCAATGCTCCTGAGAGGGTTCAGGGACACAAACTGCTTTTATTATTGTTAGTTAGGCATCAGCAATCCACTGAAAGTGAAAATCAGGCTTTCCCCACTAGGCACGCTTGGGAAGCTGACACAGAAATCTTACTGAAAAAGGTGGAGAAAGGAAAAATAAGCGGGAGGTTTTACAGAGTCTTAGTGAGAAATTATTGTCATTGCTTCTCAAAGAGAACGAGGCTGTCTTTAAAGCCTCAATTCTAATGCCATTAAAGTCAGTGGAAGTTTTAGAGATACCTGAATAGCAGAAGGATTTTTTCCTTTCTTCAGTTTTCCTTGCAGATCCAATTAATACAAAAAGAAAATGACTGATTCACCTATTGTTCAGGTCTTGCTTGCCTTGTCATACGTAAAGCTTGCTCCTAAGGTCTGCAGAGCCGTATAGCATCTATCACACTTCTGAGCACTCCATAAATAAGTAGTATGAATTGTAATGAGAATACTAATAAAATGTGTAGTTTTGTGATTGAAAAATCTCCTTTCTTGAGTTGTATTTTTTAAGGAAAATTAAAGGGATGATTTGTAGCACCTGATGTCACAAAGCCTCTGAAGTTAATGTATTGGTTGCCAAGCCACAATATTATGGAAACATTGATATTTTATATGTGGCATAGTCTTGTTATTTGAGAAGTATTCCCCTGCTAATTAGAGATCCAACAGCTGCCACTGGCTACGCAAAATTTTATTAAAAAAATAAAAAAGAGAAAATATGTGAAAAGGAGAAAGGTAGCACACAGGCAGAGATACTTTCAACATGCTCCAGAAGAGCATAGAGGGGATCCAGCAGGGCACATGCTGCTGACAGCAGAGGCTAACAGAGGGGGGGAAGGCAGAAGGCTAAAAGAGCTGCTGATCCCAAATGCTACCTTCAAACTGGAAGCGGGAATTACCATGTGGTATATCTAATAAATGAGGCTCATAGGATTAAAACATCACATCTAAGGCTCAACAAAGAATTGCTCTGGATGAAATTAATGCCAGTGCTTCTGATTCCTCTTGGTGCTCTGCTGTATGTGTGTCTCATGTAGCAAAGAAAAGGGTTAAACGAAACCATAGAAGCAAGTGACTTCAGCAGATGTCTGACCTACTGCAGAGATTGCTGTGGAGATCTGCCATGGGAAACTATATCAAGGCACACAGATGAGGCTAATTGCTCCATGAGGGACAGAAGCCAGGAAATATACACACATTATCAAAAAAAAAAAAAAAAAAAAAAAAAAAAAAGGAAAAAAAAAACAAAAAAAAAAAATGTATTGCTTTTTCATATTCTAAATTTTGACAGACCCAAGGGCCAGCATTTCCATGGGAAGAAGGTAAGGGAGTCTGTAGAAAATCCTTTTCCCTTGCATTTGTTTGAACTCTGATTTCAAGAAGCTTTTTGCCTCTCTTTGAATTCAGGCTGCATTAACAAGCACTTCGACTAACATTTAGGCAGGTAGCCAGTAAGGATCCTGTCATATTTAATGTCCCTTGTTCCTTATGTATTTTTCACTTTTTAAACATAAGCCTATGAAACCAGGCTTGCAAGTATTTTGTGTAATAAGACCTGTAAGGTCTTATTATCTCTGCCTTCCATTGCAGAGCCTCTTCATTTCATGATGATGCTGTGGTTTTGGATTATATAATAGTGGAAAAAATCTCTGGAGCAGAGACACCTTTGCTATGTGTTGCTAGGTTCCCCAGCACAGTGGATCTCTAATTCCACTGTTATCTCTATTTTTGTATTTTTGGGACAGCTTTCAGCACACACGTGTTGACAGGTGCTGCTCTCGTCTTCCACCCTGTTGAGTCATAACCACAAAATAGTTACTCAGCTCTAAAGCAGCTGGATGTTGATGGTAAATCATGTTTTCACAAAGTGTTTTTGGAGCACAGGTTTAAATTATGAGTTTAATAACATATAATGGCATAGAACTTCTGTTAGTTAAACAGCAGAGGAATTAAATGTATCCCTCTCAATCATCCCTACAGCAGCAGAAAGCATTTTACATTCAAGTTTTAAACAACCTACAGAAATTATCAGGAAATTCTATTAGACTTGGTCAGGAAAAGCTTTGGCACTTGATAAAAAGTTAGCAAAGCCAAACTGAACTGTTTTAATATTATTACAGTTCTTCCTCTAAAACATATGCTGTTTAACAACTTCTGATGCCAAATTTTACACAAACAAGCCATTTTTATTTTCAGGAAAACATGAAAAATTTCATTGCCACATTTTTCTGTGAAAATTTTCACTTTGATAGAAAAGGAGCTTTTAGTTCAATGAATGTTGTGAATGCCTCAAAACAGATGTTTGCTGATAAATTAATCTCTATAACTGACTAACCCTTCTGTAAAGCTATTGATATAATAATTAAAATAAATAAAATCCTATTATAGACTGTTCCTACATGGACAATCCTTTCTCTAGTACAGTCTATACATTGCTTTAAAAGATTTGCCAGCAAAGAGGGTGGGTGAGATAAAGCAGCTTTCACAGTCATTGTTTTCCATTATTTCCCTTTAAGACTGAATAAGCATGTTCCTTCCAAGCCAGTGCAAAAGTTTCCTGTCGCCAGTCTCTTGATAGTGTCCATACTGTCAGTTCAGTGACTTGAACACTAACTTCCTGGTTGCTTCATTTCTGGGAATACCTCCATTCAGTAAAGCTTCTAGGACTGTGACTGCAAGAAATAAAGACATTATAATAAAATTACCAGTAAATAATTAAAATTAAACTTGGACTTAATACAACTAGAATACCATCTTCTGAATACTTCTATAAGCCACAGTTAAGAAAAAGGTATTTCTCATCAACATCGTGCAAAGGAGAGTAAGAAACTATTTAAATGTCCAAATTCTCTACTGGAACTATGTGTATATGGGATTACAGCTGTGTAAAATTATTCACAGGTGTAAATTTTATTCAGGTTGAAGCTTCATATTATTCGTGATCATGTCTCATTCTTTCTTTCATTTAGAAATCTCTTTTTGAAACTCATTTCAATGATCAATCTTTTTATTATAAAAATTAAAGTATTTGCTGTAACATTAATTAATTTTTCCCTGCTGTAATTATTAGAACTGAGTAAATAACTCACAATGAATAATTCATCTGCTGAATGTAAGCTCATTTTCTGCTTGCTGAGTATCCGGTAGCAAATCTACTTTCCAGTTTATTTGTTAATCAAAATCATCTGATCATTTTGGTAAATATTTTTTTTTCATGGATTGAACCTGAACATTTCCCTGTGAGCCTTTGATACACAGTGCTTGCTGCCTGATCTGCCTTGGTACATCGTAATTGGTTTGGTGAAGCATGTGACTTTATTTAATTTTCTCAGTGTGGTTAGTGTTACACTCTGGGCATGAGTACATCCATACATGAATTTAAGTATTGTTTTCCTGCCAGTAGAGCTCAATTATTCAAATGTCTCTGGGGGAAAGACCCACTAAAGGAAATGTGAATATGTGAGTCTATCAAATGCTGAGCCAGTATTTCCAACAATTTACTTACAGTTTGCACTCAGTTTTAAGCAACTATTGAAAGTGAAAATCAGTACTATCAAACTCTGCAGCCATATTTTCTGACCTCCAGTTAAAATGTAAAGTGATTCCATTTCGTGGTGGATATTAGGGAACACTTGGTGTGCCGGAGAAGCCTTTGCGTGTCATAATGAAAGAAAAGGTGCAGATGATGACTAGTACATCTCTAAAGATTTATTGCCTAAATAGGAGAAACTGGATAAAATTTCGCCAGAAGTCAGCACATAGGAAAAATGTTAAGAGGTGACTTCTACTTAAAGCAATCTATTCCTGACTGAAAGCCAGTGGGCTTGAAACCCTGTAGGTACTTTCAAATATCCTTATTTTTTAGTTATGGTTTTAAGGTGACACTCCTTACCTGAATGATGAACCTGATGAACCTTGCCCGTACAGTAGTGGAGGCACATCTCCTGTGTCCCTGTAGGGCATGAAAAATATCACCCTTCCAACATATGCACCATCCTCAGCCATACCCTGCTGCCCAGAATAGCTGGGTGGTTGATAGATGAGGAGACAAATTTCTTCACCTCCCCTCTCTGCATACTTTCTCCTTTGATGTGTTTTATTGGTTTTTTTCTTTTTTTGAAAGACACACTACAGGAATATTGTCTGTGCCCACGGAATTCAGAGACACCATGTGAAATAGTCTCAAGGCCGTTTTTGGGAAGGATCAGATCATTATCACATTAATTCAAGAAAATATTCTACCAAGCAGAGTTATAAGCTCTTCACAGGAAAAGGCAGAGGATATTGGTCTAATGGGCAATGTGTAGCAGAGTTCTGCCTACTTGATTCCACAAGAAGAACTGTTGTTATGCTTGTTAACTGGATTAATGAGTTTTTCTTGATTGGCATAGGGTTCTGGTAATGCGAGAATTAAAAAAGAAGTTGAAATTAACATTACCATTGCTTTAATGCAATTGAAACAATTGCCTTCTCATTCTCCCAATAACCTCTGAATATTAGCTTTAATAAAATAAGATTCCAAAATTTTAAATAGTATTGTATTACATTCAGTTTAATAAAATAACTTGGCATATAATGCTACAGAAACAAGGGAGAGAATATAACACCAGCAGGGTTTCTTGTTCATTAAAGAATTGACTTTTTAAACTCTCAAGCAGATAAATTTGCAGCTTCTCAGCAATAAAGCAAAATGGTACATTTTGTGCTTCAAGATTATTATTATTTCTCAATAATCTTAAGTCACATAATAGGACATTTTACACAGCTGAATGTTTATTTCCGTTTCTATTTTCTTCTCTTTATCTTCAGTTTTTTTTGTTTTTCCATTACCCTAGAGTTTCTCAGAATCAATGCTCTGTAAAGCAAACTCTTCCATTTCCTTGCTAACCTTCTGTGCTCTGAACAGGCAACAATAAAGCTGATGAAGATAGGACACTTATAATTCAAAGAAGTTTTAAGAATGATGTCTCGGTTGTGCCAGGCAGAAATCTTAGGTGGGCATCCTGGCATAAAATAAGTTTAGTTAAAATGGTTGGAGTACACCTGCGGTACTGATGGCTACATTTGAGCCAAGAACAAATGTTTCCTTTAGAGTCACTTCCAATGCACAGCCCATGCCAACATATGTTAGATATCAAACCACCAAAAGTCTTCCAGAAATGTTCATTTTTGTACATTTTCTTTTAAGGCAGTCTCTATAACTTGCTCACATGTAGGATTTTGCACAGTAGATTTATAAAATAAGGTGTCATAAAACAAGGTCCAGGTAGGTAAGTGTTGTGCTTTCTAGATCTCTAGTCCTATTCTCAGGCATAAATTGACCATGAAATTTCAAAGGGCTTTTTCCTCAGGTTAAATTGTTAGGAGCCACTGCTGTTTCTCTCTTATCCCGAAGCATGTGCAGTAATGCCAAGATGTAGCTGCCCTGATGTCTCTAAAGAGCAAAACAACTGTGGGATGTTATATCTATAATCTGGGTCTTTAATTAATATGGGGTTGTTGGGAGGCATTTTTGGATGACAGATATAAAGATGTGTGAGCGTGTGTTCTCTGGACCAGGCTTCAACAGTATAATTTCATTATTTGATACGACTGATATCGAGTGGACTCAGTGACCCATATAGCCTTTCTCAGTCTTCAGGATGTTGAACATGTGTTCTCTCAGAAATATTTTGCATTGCGTTATTTATTGCAAAATAATTTTTCAGCAGCTTGTTATCTGTCAACTTTAAAGACTTTTTCTTATTTTAAATAAACTCACTGGTATACATACTCAGCATTTCCTTGGTGTAGCTTTAAAAGGAAGTCTGGGATATCATTTACAGGAGCACCTAGAATGGAAAATGACTGTCAAACTGTCAAAATTTTGGAGACTTTTCCTTTGACATGAACTTAGAACTTCTTTCTGTTTTTTCTTTGTTTTTTAGCACTTTACATCTTCAAAGTTCTTATAAGCATTTTGTGATCATATTTATTATTTCTATTTATAAAATATGACTGTCTCGAGGACTAACAAGACTGAAATTGGATTTTTTTTTTAATTCACACACAGTTATTCACTCATACAGAAAATAACATCAGCAAGATGATAATTTCCTTATATAGCCACTCCTTCACTCCACTAGTACCTAAAAAGAAATCCTATCAAGTTAAATCTAAGAGCTCTGAATTGACACTAGACATTGCTTTGACAAGTCTTTACACCAAAAGACGAATTTGAGAACATCTGAAACCAGCCATGGTTTCAGCTCAGCTTAGACAAGCACTGTTGATCGGACAAAGCAGCATAACATCTCATAATTTTCACCAAAACACTACGGCAGCCCCAAGAGAACCACGGAGTGCAGACTGGCACTGCGCCTCACGGAAGCACTTGCAGCTGGAGGGCAGGAAGTTGTTTGCTACTTCTCCTCTGCCCTGTGCACATCAGAGCTTGATGAGTCTCCCTTATTACCAAAAAAGTGCTGTCACAATCAGGCATTCCAATATTTCTAGGAATGAGCTCTCTTTCCAAAGCCCTGTAGCAAGCACAAGTGGTTAAACTGCTGCTGAAGCAAGGACTTCAACTGACTTCCATACCTCCAAGCTAAAATGTCATAACCTGCAAGCTAAAGAACCAGGCTTTCACGTTTATTTCCCTGTCCATCAAAATGAATACTCAATTATTTACAAAAAGTGGAGCAGCTTCAGCAAGCAAGACTGAAATGCACCAATAGGCATGCTAGAGAGATAGAAAATCCGTATTTAAAATCAGCGAGAGAGAGGCGTTGAACCTGCAGCTTGCATTTCCCAAAAGCTGCTGCAAACATCAGGATTGAAGAGACAAGAAAAGGTGGTAAACAGAAGAATATAGCATGATACATTCACTTTTTTGAATTAATTTCCCTTGTCAATTGAATACTTGCTCCCAAATTTCCTCTGCATTACCACAGGGGCAAAAAATTTATCCAACATTTTCTGGTGTCAACCAAGATATTCCCTTCAGTCTAAAATGGTTTTTAGTTTTGATTCTCAGGAGCTGGGAGAGAAGCAACCAAACAAATTTTCTTTTCAGGTTGACCCAAAATGACTTTTTTTTTGCTGTTTGAACACAGAACCAAAAAAAATCAGTGATACGTCCCTGTTTTGAAGATCAACAAGACTCAGCAAGGCCACTGGAAAGAAACAAGGAGTGCTTCTAAGAAGCAAAGGATATTTTTCCATATATTGTGCGATTCAGTCCCAGCAAAACAGCTGTGAGAATTATAAACTTGAGCAAATAACTTTTTATCAAACTGCCAAGCTAAAGAAATGTAAAGAAGGTGACCTGTAGGATCCCTGTAGTCTAAATAGTTAAAGGTGTCATAGACAAACACTAACACCATTAACTTCTTTCACAACTAAACTCAAAGACAGTACACAGTTTGAAGTACTCTTTACTTAATCTTAATTAGGAAAAGCCCATATTCCTAACCGGTCTCATTATTAGCACTAAACTAAGATCACTTTGGACCACCTCAGATCACCTAAGATTCTACCTGGAAGAAAAAGGGACAAGAGAAGAATAGTACGTGTATGGGGAATAGATGGCAGCTTCACAGCCAGAGATAAGTGGGGGAAATAAAGTCCCAGCCCCTAGTCTTTGTTGCCAGAATATCAACAGCCCAATAAGCTGATTGCAGAAATAAGAGGCTGAGATCCAACAAAGCACTGAACTAGTTAACTGTAGTAATTTTGCTGTCAAAAGTATCTGGTTTGGGAGGATAAATATCCCCTTACACTCCACTCTTGCAAGTTGTTTTCCCTGGCCCACCAATATTGCTTCCTACAGAAGCTGAATTTCCCTCATATATTTCTCATTCAAGTCTTAATTTCTGCTGTACACAGCCAGGAGATGCAGCTGTCTCAGTAGGAAATGATTGTGAAGTCAATGGAGCAACAGTATTTACACCATATGGATATCCAACATGCAGACTGGAGTATCACACAGAAAGACAAGCTATTCTACCCTGTCCCTAGCAAAATTTACAGGCATAATACAGCTCTGAAGGATCCCAAAGGAAAATATTTAACATACGTCTCGAGAGACTCATATAATTCCAAATTACTAAAGTTGCTGCTAAGGGTCCATACAGATAAGGAGACCTGGCTAGCTGTTCCAGCCACTGGCTTCATTAAAACAGTCCAGGAAATGGCAATGCTACTATGTTATCACATTTGGGAGGCAAGGAGCAGATTAAGAAAATGGGCTGCAGCCAGAATGCAAGTAACCCCATGGTGGCCTTATTCAACATCCCTTATCCCTTTGTACTGGGGAAGCCCCATTCAGAGAAATGAAATCTGGATGTCCCTGGAGGGAGCAACGGCTCTGCTGGTCCATGAGTGTGTGCCAGTCAAAGGCACTCTGCCTTTCAGCATGAGGCAGGATTTTCACAGAGAGCAGCAGCAGCCTGGCGATTATTGAGCTCGACGTGTTTCACATGCTTAGCCATGGGTTATTCCTGAGGCTCTCCGGAACTAAAAGCCTGGCCTCCTCAGGCCACTCTGCCTGTCAGCTCAATCACACCAGTGTGCCTGCACCAGCAAAGGCAACCTCGGGACTGTCTCCTAGGGCTAGAAAGACAACATGCAGAGCACAAGAAAGGCGCAGGGCCAAGTGTTACATGCCATGCATGTATCCAGTTTGGAAAGCCTCTAATACACTCAAACTTGAACAAACTTGGGTTATAAAGAGGAAACCACAATGGGAAGCAACTACACATCTGCAGTGCGTACTTCCTTCAAATGGATCCAGGGAGCAGCAGGAGGCTCAGTCAGTGATGAGTAGCTGTTCAGCTGGAAGAGCTGACTTCCCTCGGCCCTCCACAAGCTCATAAAATGGCCATCCCAGAATTTGAGTTGTAAGACTTGAAGTGAACCTGAGAGATAATCTTTCCACTTTTTGATGCAATTGCCATATTATATCTGTTTTTTCCCACAGATATTTTTCGTACTTTGTTAGGGTTTTTTTAATTCCCAAATTGGGGACTCCAAATCTGCTCTAGACCCTTAATTCCATTGTTTCTCCTCCCTTAGTGTAAAGACAGAGTCCTTCCTATTGTGGAAATTCCCCATGTTGCCAGCAAAGTGTAGTCTTGGACATGGATACTGGATTATTCCTTTACTCTTTATTGCAGCTTTGAATCCCTTCAGTTAAGATATCTTTCCTATGTAGAACACCACTTAACCTCACTGAGCCTTTCTGCACAATATTCTCACGATGTGGGTACTCTGCAGATTACACAGGAATACAGAAATACCAAAACCATGATATACTGGAAGCCCTTCTTCAAAATTCTCCTTTTCCTGGCAGAAAAGAGTTGATAGTGATTAAGGTACACCAGCCAACCCTGCTGCTAATAGCAAAGTGGAATTTTGTCCTAGTGTTCTTCATCTGACTGAAAGGTCTTGGGATCAGCGGCTGCACTTGCTCTGTACTCCTGCCACACGCAGCTCACGACTGCCTGCCTGCAGTGGGAGCAGCACAAACAACAGTGAGTAGTTTGAGGGGACAGTAGGGTGAGAGGCAAGACCAAAAAAAAAACAATTCATAATTAATCAGCAATGAAAATTCCCTCTTAGGAACTGCTGGTATCCTATAGTGGTATCACAAGGACATTTGTGACAGAGTAAGGATCACTACTTTAATTATTTTTGATACTCCACCCCTACCAGTCCAGTGCTCTACACTGTCAAGGCAATGAAAAAGTTATACAGCAAAGCCATATTGAAATATTCAGCATACACCTACGTGAATGAGAAATTTGTGGCTTTTACTTTGTTAGAATGACTTGAAGTAAAACTTGTAATGAATCTAAGTAATCACTTTATTTTTCCTCTTTATAATCTCTTCTCCCCTTTGTGATATATTGCAGAGACAGAATGGGTAACTTTATTTATGTATTTATTTATTTTCTTATTTATTTTTAATGAACTGACTGGTCTTACAGCTAATATCTTGGCAGGTACTTTTTTTCCTCCTTCTGCTAACAGACTTAATTAGAATAAAAACTAAAGTCAATCAATGTTTCAAAAGATAAAACTTTTCCCTGGTGGGAGTGAGAGAAATTCCCAGCATCCTTCAACAGAACAGTTAATTTTCTATTGCCATAGTTTTGAAAAGCTTGCAGATCTGCAAATAAGAAAATGTAAACTGCATGTCAATATAGTGTTCTGTCCCAGTTTTCTATTCCTTGATTAGTTTCACTTTAGCCATAAAACAGGAAAGTAAACAAATGAAATCATGAATCTAAAGATCCGTGTGTTATAAAGGAAGCACAGTAATTCAATTCGGTAGACATTACCTGTTCAGCAAATGTTTCATGGATAAACTCATTACCAGAGCTGCTCAGGGACATTCCCAGTGAGGCATTTTCCATCAGAATCTGCAGTACCTTCAAAACCCTTGTAAAATCAGGTCTCTTTTCCCAAAATTCCATTTTGGAAATAAAAAAGTAAGGAAATTCTCCAGAGGGTTGAATTCCCTTTGACAGTGTATGCAGATCAAAGTATATATTTTTTTTAAATCTATCATAATTTGAATATTTTATTTGTGTCTTACTATATTTTGTAGTGCAAAAATTGTCAGCCTCAGAATTAAATGCCTCAATATTCTTGAAACAAGCAGTTTCTAGCCACCTAATACAACTTCAAAGTAAACTTCCTTCAGAGAATTTTAAAATCTTTTGTTTCAATTCTCATACAGAATCCAGCCCAATTGTAAAACTTCAGAATACATCACATAGTGGCACTTCCTTTCAAATTCCACTTTCAGTGCTCAGGAACATGGTTTAGTAGTGGACATGGCAGTGTTATGTTAACAGTTGGATTCAATGGTCATAGGAGTCTTTTCAAGCCTAAAAGATTCTATGATTCTAACTCTTCTACTCACTATGGGATTTAAATCAAAACCCTCCTTGCACCACTTAACATCTATTTTTGTTCAGGAGAACGGTTTCCTCTGGAGGACAATGTGAGAGCTGTCACATCCACTTCAAGATAGTGCAGGTCCAGTGAGCAGTTTTAGGAAATTATTTTCGAGGTGCTAAAAAAGGCCTCAAAGTCCCAGATTCTGCCAGTGTTCTACTATGATTTCCTGTCTTGTTTTATGTAAAATCAGGATAATTTTTCATAAAGAATACAAGCAAGCTAAAAGGAAAAAAAAAAAATAGAATAACACAACCCAGCATTTCTTTAAATGGTGTTTTACACAGTTTATCTTGCTTCCACCAGTGTCATTTTCCTGGGAGCCAACAGTGAAAATCAGCTTTAGAAATGTGATTCTCATTTGAAGATTGAAGAAGATCCAGAATCAGACCATACCAGTCAACATACAAGCATCCTAATTCAATATGTGTTGCTTGTGCCTTAACAATGTTTGCCATAAGGATGCATTAAATAAGCACACGTGGCATTTCCTTGTCCTGTCTTTGCTACTGTCACTCTGTTTTGAGGATAAAGTAGTCTTTCATAGGTTTGCTCAAGAGAATTCAAGATTTTTTAAGCTGCAATCTTCATTACTTCTGTCTTCCCTATGGATTTTTCAGAACAAGGTCCCCACATTTCCCATCTGTCACCTCAGGGAAAATCCACACTGAAAACTTTAAATAAGGTTTCCTTCTTTTCAGACACCCATGATGCACCAAGCAAGTATTGTTTGGTTTCATATGAAGAAGAGAATACAGAAATAAACATAAAGATTCTGGTTTCTGGAAAGGGCTGTTAGTAACCTCTGTAGACTGAGTGTAGCAAAGGTGTTTAATGTTGAGATAAGAAAAGAAAAAATATTTCAAGGAAAGAGAGAATTTACTTGAGAATACTTTGAAGTCCACACAGTCAGATGAAGCAATCTAAGTCCTGAATTGAGGAAACATTTTGCTAATGCAAATGAAAGAAAAAGGTATGACCAGGAAAAGATTATTCTTGTAACAAAATAATGCAGGAACTTCTTTTTTTGTTACTTTAAAAAGACACAAAATGCCTCTACCATGAGTTTTTTATAAAATTGATCAGAATTCACAATCTGCACACAGCAGATTCCCCAAGTCACATTTCACATGCTCTAAACACTAATTAAAATCTGCCACTTCAAACTGACAGGCAAAGAAACTCCATATTACAACATTTCTTCTATTTTAAGAGACTTTTTGGGTTCCTCCCCTACAAAAAAATGTTCTTTCATATTTTAAAACATGACAATGTAATTCTTCATCTATATTCATACTCAACAGGTGTGCATATGTTCCCAGTAGTTGTCTGGGGCTGATCATATTCTCCAGCACATAAGGCAGTTGAACACATACCACAAAAACTTTGCCAAATCCTGTAAGACTGATCATTTCAAATCACAGACAGTTTAGGAAATATGTGTGTATGTTTTTACTTCCAGACACAGCAGTAAATGTCTTATTCCTCATTCCATGCATCAGCTTCCTGAAAAATCCTGAGTAAATTTCAGATTTATATAAATATGTTTTCAAGTTCAAAAGTGTAACTTCTTGCATCTTTCACCTTATAACTTCTCTGGAGTACTGGTTCATTTACACACATTCCTCAGCCTAGTCAGCTTCCCATGGTATTGAATCTGACCTTGTCTCTGTGTGATCAGATCTCACTGAAATAATATTTGGATGTAACTGCTGGAAAAAAAAAAAACCCAAACAGACAAAACAAAACACACCTCTCATATTTTATTTTATCATAAATCATTGATACCATCCAGGTGTTTTTTTTCCTCTTGAGTAAATCATAGAGTGAAGAGCTGCATCATATGTGTTGTAGGACATCCTTTTCAAGGTAGCTGGAAGTCTCTGCATTGAGTTTCAAGTGGGCTCGTAAAAATCCTGTGATTTTTTGCCCTTATCCTTTGAAACCTGCTTTTGCCCCTTTGGTCTTTGTTCTTGGGTAGAGTTTCAAAGTATATTTCCTTTCACATTCCCTCCAGCAGCACTGTCGAATCAGATTTTTCTAACTGTTTTCCCTAGCATGAGCATTGTTTTACCACTTCTCACTCCCTAATGCTAGCAACCTTGCTGTGGAAGGTCTGTGGTATCTTTCAGACGGGACAGTCAATATGTGTCAGGATTCCTGCCAGCTCTAGGTGACTCATCACATATGGTGGAACCAAATGAAACAGTTTGTTATAAAATTAATCAGAATTTGTAATCCATACACAGCAGATTCCCCAAGTCACATTTCACATGCTCTAAACACTAATTACAATCTGCCATTCAAAGCTGAGATGCAAAGAAACTCTATATTGCAACATTTATGTTATTTGAAGAAGAGATTCTCAAAGGCAAAAGGGCTGTGATATGCTTGTCTCACTAACATGCAGGAGGTATTAGGTGCTGCCTGGATGAAAATTGCCTCTGAAAGTGAGGAGTTTTACTGTGTTTCATATTGCATCACAAATTTTTCATCATGTCATTGCAAAGTCGTAACTCTGTTCAAGTTCATTCAAAAGGCCCATGAACTCTGGCAAACCTTTTGATAAATATCTGAGTTTTAAGGCAAATTTTATGTTACACCATCAACATTACCAACAGTTTTAATACACCTCAGTATGTTGAGTCTGTATATGGTAGCATATGTAATCCAGGCAACTTCACAAATCATTGCAGCCATTCATTCAGGTCTGTGAGCCATTGTTATTAATGCAATAATTTTGTACTCTTTATTGGAATAATTTGGTACTATTATCACCAAAATGTAAGTTTCTTCTGTTTTTCACTTTCATGCATTCATCAGTTCTAGTCACACAAAGATTATATCTTTTCTTTCCATTCCTCACCTTCTCACCCTTTCTCACCCTTAAAAAAGTCAAAGATCTTCTTTCAGAAAAAAAGTGACATAGACTGGTTCACATCCATCTCTGGTCCTGACACACATATTAAAAACTCTAAGCAATTATTGGATTTGCATCTAGTTTTGGATACACGACACTGCACACAGCCCTTATCTCTCTTGTCAAAATTGAAGTCATTCTTCTAACCTCTTCTGCCCTTCATGCCCACATAGCACAAGTGTAATTAATTCTGTTAATTCTCTGATTACTTTTGAATTATATATCTATATACAATATATATATATGGATAGAGCTTATATGCGTATGTAATTCATATTTGTTGAAATAAATATACTGGAAGAGAAAGACAAGAGGGAAACCCAGTTATCAGAGCTTAGCATTGTCCCCTGTAGTTATTTATGGTAAGTTACATGCCAGCTGCGGGAACAGAGCTGATCATGAGAGAAAGGGCCAGCCCACAGAGCTCCCAGATTCCAATTCAAGCCACCAGTGGGTTTCTAATATGCATCATGCCCACAGCATTAGAATGTCTGAGTGAAAGGAGCAAAATGCTGCTCCCCTGCATAGAAGGAACAACCACACGTAAGCAATAAAATGTTTACCCTCAAACAGAGTTCATAGCCACTTCTGTCAAAAACAGTGCTGAAATCCAGTAAAAATCAACACCTATGGTTGAAAAGTTCATATGTTTCATAAGGAGTATTCTCAATCTCACTAATACATCCATAAAATTCCTTAGACTGATCATCTTTTACCACCAGGATTTGTAGTGGTTAAGTAGAGATGATAACATTAAGTCTAGGAAGATGATTCTTTCTGCTGGCAATATTTTATTTTTAGGAATACCTTCTGTACACCTTAGACATACTGTGGTTACTAGGTTACCTGTATCTTTTAAACTTTGTTCTGAGTTTTTCAAGCACACCTTATTGAGGATAAAGGATCTCACCCAGGAGATTACACTAACGGTGTATGCTGTACAAAAGACAACTGGGGAACAAGATCAAGCACTGCACCCATCATCACTCACAGTGCTTCTCTGTTAGCTTTCTCATCTGCTCAGCTCCTCAAAGCATCTTCCCAAGTCAAAGGAAGACCTGGGATATCCATCACACCAGGATCAGATCCCGGGAGAAAGCATGGATGATATTGTACCAGACTTGCTTTCCTCCATCTCTGTTCCCCTGGAAGTGACACAGCTCCCACAGCATATGAGGTAATTTATCACAGCATATGAGGTAATTTATGGACAGTCATTAGCAAAAATGTAGAGGTTCCCAGTTTTCTCTCACTGACCTGTTGGCCACTGAGGTACTGAGCTTTGAAATTTAGTTTGTAAATTAAGCGTAACTAAACAAAAAGCAGCTCTAACTAAAATAGCTCAGCAGGCTTTGTACTCTCAGGTACAGTGTGCTGTACAGGGAAACCCTAGGTGTGCAGCAAGTACCTATTTCATGCTATAATAGAACAGCACTCTGCTGGATGACAGCACAGACTTCACATCATTTGAGTTCCTTTGAATTAAAAAAACCAGAAAAAATTCACACAACATAGCTTTTATTTCCTAAGGACATCACACGGGCTACAGATGAGGCCAAACTGAGTGCCACACCATGTGGAGAGTCTGCTTGGAAGAGATTGGACTTCATCAGTGAGGGGATGAGCCAGGCCATGCTGACCCTCTTTCACTTAGCAGCAAGAAGGCAGCTGGGGGATTTCATTGCCTGCTACTGCAGCTGATCACAGCAGATAATCTGATTCATAAATTCATCATCTTCTGGTTTTAAACCTCTGGACAAGGACAGAAGGGAGTTTTGATGTCACTGGTCCACTTGGCAACCACTTGGAAAGATGTTCTGAAAAATCATTACTCTGATCAAAAAAACACTCATCTAGCTTAGAGCTCAGTTATTCCTAGCCAATTTACATACACTTGTACTTAGGCCAAAATTGTTCTTTAGGTAAAGTAGCTCTTCTTTTTTTCCTGGCTGCCTACTCCTGTTTGATTTATTTGTCTGAGTTGAACAAGTTTTAAACTTTCTCTCACAGGTGATGAGTGCTTTGCCTCCTTGGTCATCTCAGCATCCCTTCTCCAAACGCATACTAATTCATCATCACTTTAAAAAATTGTTTTTTAATGCAAAACATGTTCTAGAGTCTTCCATCTGCTGCAATTATATTAATGGCACAGCAGAAGCTTGATTTCCAGCTCTTAGAATGAGCATCCTTCCTTTATTGGTCCATACAGTAAGAAGTCAGACATGACAGATGCCTCTAAAATCTGGATTTCTAGGCTTGCAGGTTTGTATATTAAAAATCTTGCTTATTTTTAGACATGAGAAGCTGTATTGGGCCCCATTCCTTTCATGTTTTTTGGGGGGTCAATTTAGCAGCCTCAGCATAGGTGGCATAAAATCTGGGCCTATGTAGCTGTCATCACAATCTCCTGTAGCTCCTGTGTTGAATATGGCACTTCTTTGTTGTTGCATTGGGTTTGTGTGGCAGGGTTTTTGTAATGGGGGGCTGCAGGGGTGGCTTCTGTGAAAAGCTGTCCCCTTGTGCCCGACAGAGTCAATGCTGGGTGGGTCCAAGATGGACACTCCACCAGCCCAGTCCAAGCCCATCAGTGATGGTGGCAGTGCCTTTGGGGTGACAAAGGAGAAGAAAAACCTGCACAACAGAAACTGCAACCAGAGGAGCAAAAAAATATGAGAGGAACAGACCTTCAGACACCCAGGTCAGTGCTGAAGGAGATGGAGGAAATGCTCCAGCAGCAGAGATTCTCCTGCAGCCCCTGGTGAAGATGATGGTGAAGCAGCTCTGCTCCTACAGCCCATGGAGATCCTTGGGGCGCAGAGACCCAGGCAAGAGCAGGTGGAGGCCCAAAGCAGGCTGTGACCTTGTGGGAAGCCTGTGCTGGAATAGGCTCCTGACAGGACCCACGTCCCCATGGTGAGAGGAGCCCAGGCTGGAGCAGGTTTGCTGGCAAGACGTAAGACCACATGGGGGACCCATGCTGGAGCAGTCTCTTCCTGAGGGGGTGCATCCTGTGGAACAGACCCACACTGGAGTAATTTATGAATAACTGCAGCCTATGGAAAGGACTCACACTGGAGAAGTTCATGGAGGACTGCCTCCCATGGGAGGGACCCCACCCTGGAGCAGAGGAAGAGTGTATGGAGTCCTCCCCCTGAGGAGGAAGGAGCAGCAGAGACAACGTGTGATGAACTGACTGTAGCACCCTTTCCCCATTCCCCTGTGCCACTTGCAGCAAGAAAAGAGAGAAATCGTGAGTGAATTTAAGCCTAGTGTTTTAAACTTTGCTTTTATTTTCTCATTATCTTACTCTGATTTGTTTGGAAATAAATTAAATTAATTTCCCCAAGTCGAGTCTCTTTTGCTCATGACAATGATTGGTGAGTGATCTCTCCCTGCCCTTACTTCAACCCACGAGCCTTTCATTATATTTTCTTTCCCCTGCCCAGGTGAGGAGAAGAATGATGGAGCAACTTTAGTGGGCACCTGGCATCCATCCAGGGTCAACCCACAAGTACCTTACAGCACATCATATGGCACTAGAAGTTTATGTTTAGGCAGCTGAACCCCATCCTAGATACCTCTACTGGAGGTATTCTCATCTGAACCGGTCACCCTATGTAATATATAAACCTATCCCTTCGGTGAGGTGAATTCCATAATCCAGTATTTGAACAGATGGGTCCAAAGTGTAGTTTTGCCTTCTGGTGAACTTTTCTGGAGATATTTCTTTAAAATATTTTTCTAAGTTTATTTTGAAACAAATTTAATGGCAAGTCATATTTTGTAATTTATTCGCATATTTCATGGTACAAACAGCAACATGAAAGACAGAATGTATATTTTCAGTCATATAAGAAATGACATTGCAATCTACATTTCTGCTAACATGTGTTAACATGAATAATACGATAATTAAAATGTTCTAATTTTTGAGGTATTATTATGAACCATTATTACCCAAGACTGATGGAAACATCCTATCTTTATAGATTAATCTATGCTGGAATTAAAAAGTGTCATACTTTTGATCTAGAAAGTTAGATGACTGTTTATGAATCTAAGGAACAGCTTTTTGCAGTATCCTAGAAAAGTGTTTCTCAGCCAACACCAACATTTTGGAAAGACCTTCTGCACTGGTTGGTACATTGGCCCAGATTCATCCTGCTCCACTTTAGGCACCAAACTGAAAGTCCTAAATTGCTATCTGTAATAATTTGTAATTTCTTTCACAGATCTTTTAACTGTCTAGGGCCACAGACAGAAAGGATTGCAGGGGTAAAATAGGATTCTTTAAAACTATATTCTCTTTGATGACATCAGGAAAATAAAAGTCTGAAGGGAAAGATCCCTTAATTACAGCAGGTCTTTCTTCCTACAAATCTGGAATTTTCTGCAATTCCGCTTATGAAAGTTGTCAACATCTTTACTACGACTATAACGAACCCATAGAAAATAGTAACTAGTCCAATCTGCCTGTATCTCTTTTGTTTCACCTTAATACATTAACAGATGAGAGCAAGACTCCCTCCTTCCATCTAATTTTCTCTGAGTCTTGCTTTGCTGGCAGCACAGGGACTCTGTTTCAAAGGCTGTGCATGTACTTGAGAAGGCTACTTCCATGGTTGTTACTTACACAGCTTCCTACAATAGGAATGATGGCTTAAAGGAGAGCCTGTTTTCCGACACTTACTACCATGATGAATGGTCTAACGGCTCAGCAGGTGGGTAAAAATTGATAGTAAACTTATCTAACACTCCAGATTTCTCCAGCAAGTTACTTCAGCAATAGGGGTAGTGTTTAGGTGTCTCAATAGGGCTTGAAGAAGAGCTTGAGGGGGAAATAAGTGCTCAATTCCCAAGTATGAACATGTATAGCGCCCTGGAGTTAGATGCCAAAGGTTCAAGCTATGTATAGAACTGATTAGTAAATGTAGATGGCATTAAGCATAGACAGTCCTGAAAAACTGGACAATTAAATTGATGCATGGGATTTAAACAAGTTTCAAGAAACTAAGTTCCCATATGCAGGGGTTTCAGATGATATTTCTCATTATTTTGTTCTACCTGAAAGTCACTAGAAAAAGAGATACCTCCAGAGGACTATTCAGTCAACTCTGTGAATTGTGAATGTGACTCTGGAGATGCCTGACACCATTGATTACAGAGTCAACTAAGGTTTTAAGTTAATTATTCTGTTAAACTATAAATTAGATGAAATGCACATGAGCCTGATTGCTTCCATTATTTTCATAACCCAGCTCTTGGAAGAGGATGCTCAAAATAAAAAATTACGCTTGATACATATGATATAGATCAAGTACCACCAAATATATAAATTACACTTCGCGTTTATATGTAAATACTTTGGTCATTCATTATATGATGTCATAGTTGGACATCTAAGGGACAATTTCTCTCACCTCACCTTGACACCTGCAATAATTACAATATTTACATATTGTCTAGATTCCCTTTAGAATCAAAACGGTGAGGTAGGTGTTTCATGATTCATCTGGCATACTGAAGTTGTCTAGCTTCAGTTGAGAGGTGTTGCACTCGAGAAGCGCCTGTCTCCTTTGCCGGTTTCAAAGGAATTCTAAATGGCTAGCTCTGATTTGGATGTCTATAACTCAAACATAGGAGAAACTAGCCTCTCCCCAATTCTACTTGGTATACAACAGCATAACATGCAAATCTGTTTGTGTGTTATGAAATAATAAAAAGACACAAAAGGAAAAGCATATTTCTGATGGTAATTTTAATTTTAAACTGAAATTTTGTAAAATATTATAATTTTCTTTACAAATGGCTTTAGGGGAAATGAACTTTTAAAAAATCAGGCTGAGAGAAAAATTGAAAATCTGGACATCTCCTGTGAAGTAGAAATGCTCAGTTTTGAACAATGCTTTTCACTTAACACAAAAGTATTTGCATAAATTATACTAGGGAGTGATAGAAATACTTGTTCCAGTCCCTTAAAATCAATCAGTTGATGATGTCTAGGTACAAAACAGAGTCTTTATGTGTGGTTTGGAATAAAAGAGACCATGTAATTTTGTATTTTACACTTAAAGACACTCAGCTGAGAATGCCGTGCACACATTACCATCCATAATTTAATTTTGCATGTAATTTCATGCACACTGTGAATCCATCTCAAGCCTACTGTGTCTACAGAAATCTCATATTTTGTAAGCAAATATCACTTAGGCTGCACACCTCAAGTTATTGTTAAGATAACCAATCAAAAGAATGCAGCCCAAAGACACATGTACTAATTTGATAAATTACTTCCATAGATGTATTTATCCCTTGACTAATGAAGACTTTAAACCCCTAAATAAGTGAACAAAGGAGTAATGTTCCCAGAAGCATTTGCCTAAAGTAATTTGAGGTTATTTAGCAACCAGCACAATGCACGAAGTCACCGTAAATTCAAGATTGCATGCTGCATTCTGTTCAGATTTTACAGAACTGGCAGGGAACTGAAAGAGCAGTTCATCCCCTGCTTCAGTGATTTCTTACGAGGTAGTTTGCCATTGAGCTTACTGGATTTTTTAAAAAGGTTTTAAACCAGAAAAAAGTTAACCTAGCAGGTGACATATATTGAGGAAAGAAAGTACTGAAAAACATTGTGCTGTATCCCCCTTTTCCTTCCATTTATTTTAACTTACAACTCTAACACAAGGCTCAGACTTTTTAGTAGATTGGCTTTGTAATATATCACCTGCCTTGAGACTCTAGTGCAAGGTTACTCTGCTTCCAGCTCCCACTCTTTGCTTAGATGGAGTTTAGAAGTGTTTAGAAGAGAGCTGCTGGTTAATCTGTGCAGGTCCATTGGAGTGGCCCAGCATGTCAGGACCAGATTCTACCACAGGCATCACACCTGCCCCTGCACCCAACATCATATGCAGCCTTGGACTCCATATGGAAACCCACTGAGCTGCTAGATGAATGCTCACTGCACAGTCCCAGCAGCCCCGATGTACCCAGCCTATACTTCTCTTACTGCACATCCGTGGCTGCCTTGCAGGAACCACATTTGTCAAGGTGAGTGGAACTTCACTGAAGACAAAACAAGTCATCGGAAGTCCTTGATGTAGGAGCAAGAGGCAGAAAAGACAGTTTGCAGTTTCTGGTAGTTAAGAGGTGAGGTGGTTTCACCTCAGAAACGGCCCCACTTTGCAGACTGACCATCAGCCTCTCTGCAGTTGGGAAGAGATTTGAAATGTTCAGAGAACTGGAACTAAACAAATACTACGTTTTTTTTTTCACATCTTAATTAGACATGCCCAGGGAAACTATTTAGATGGACTAATTATAAATTAAATACTGCTTCATCAAGATCTTTTTGTAATAAAGGTGGAAGGTGTGATGCAGTCTGAAGTTATTATCAAGCATAATTGCAACATTAAGAAGACTATAGAGAATCTATCAGTTGTGAGGGCTGGAAGATACAGTGTCATGTCACTTGAGCAAAATAGCCTCTTCTAACATCTGCACATAGAGAACTGTTAAAAGGACTGACCTTTAGCTGAGAGGAAGTAAAAAAGACCAGTAGATTATAAGACTGAAAACCATGTATGAAGAAATCTCTGAAAAAAAAAATAGAAAGAAAAGAATATTCTTGGAAACCTATTCAGTGAATAACAACTAAATAATAGAATTTATTTAAACAAAACATAAAATAAATATTTTATTTTTAACTAACAGTAGTCTTGTGCCATGATAATTTGAAAATTGTTACCAGTGTGTGAATTTCCTCTGAAGCCAGTTTAAAATCTCCTCTGAAGCCAGTTTAAAATCTCCTCACAGCTATAAAAAGATTATGTGCTCAAAGTAGGCAAATACACACTTTCTTCAGCAATCAGAAACCATTTCCAGGTTCACAGTTTTACAGACCTATTTTAAAATGCTCACACTCTAGTGCAAAAAAAAAGGTGTGAAAATAGGTAATTGTCTTTTTTCCTCTTTCCCATATTTATACAAAATCTATTCTGTCAGGTGCAAAATTCAAGTAAAAATTAGCTAAATATAATTGTAAATAGAAGTAAAGCTGCAAGAATGTTAATAACACATTTTAAGTACACAAAATACTTAATAACATGGGGATTATGTTTCACCTGGCAGATGCTGCCCATTCATATGCAGCATTACTGCTTCCAATGAAATAAACTTGCCAAGCAGACCTGATCTCTTGTTTAGATATCTAACTATAGTATTTTCAGGGAAGAAAATATTTCTTCATCTTTTGGGATGAAAACATCACCATTAACTTAAGAAAACCAGGATGTACAAATTTGTGGATTTCACCTCTGGCTTTGACTGGCATTGCATCTCAGAGTCTGCTGCTCTGAACACCAAAGTAGGCAAATTAACTGTGCAACATTTTAATAAATGAGGAAAAAAAGAAAAAAAAAAAAGAGAAAAAAGAGAACAATCAAACAATATTAAAGAAACCCAAAAAACCCAAAACAAACAAACAATATTAAAACACAGCAAAAACAAACAAAAAACCACACAAAAAACAAAAGCAAACAAACAAGCAAACAAAAAAATAAGAGTACTACTTTGGAAAAAATAGGAATCCATGGTTGCCCAGAGAAACTGTGGATTTCCCATCCTTGGAAGTGCCCTAGGCCAGGTTAGAGGGGGCCCCAAACAACGTGATCTAGTGGTTAGCATCTCAGCCCTTGGCTGGAACTGGGGGGTGGGGAGGGGGGAATTGGAACTAGATGATCTTTAAGGTCCTTTCCAACAGAAGCCTTTGTATGATTCTCTGATTCTATGAAGGAACAAGTAGAGACAATTAAAAACTCTGTCCATGGGCTAAGCCTCCTTCAGCACCTTGCTCTGGTGCCAGAGTGGCATCGGTCCCTCTTGATTCTCCTGCCAGTGAAATACTTTCCCTGTGCAGGAAATGTTGTGATAGAGGTACCTGGCATAGAGCTAATGAAGAAGGCCATGTGTGGCTGCAGGACAGCTTCAGTTTTACTGACTTGCTCACTACTCTTTGGGTGCCTTGAGAGCCAGAACCCTTGAAGTACCCCATTCCTTCATCAGGGCTGGAGAGAGGCAGGAAACTTTGAAGGTACAGTGAGTCAAGACATCCAGCTTGGAATCTTCCTCTAGAGGTTTTTAAAGGCCCTTACTTCATGAGAAGTACTTCTCTAGATGTCTAAAAGTTTTAGTAAAACTCAAAGCCAATGTTAAATGAGCTGGTTTTCCCTCTGGCCTCTTCCCAACACCCCTCATTAGCAACAGACGCAAAAGCATGGATAATATCTATTGTGTGTATGTGTTGGAGATACTGTCTGTTAAAATCAAGAGAAGACCTTGAGAGCTAAAGGAAAGCTATAGAAAAAATATACATAAATAATGTATCAGAGAAAGTGAGGATTTAATAAGTAGAAAAAGTCTCAGACAATAAATTTGACTTTTAAAAAGGAACAAAAAATGTCACTCTTATTTGAGCTGGATTTTAATGCAATCTTCAAGGTGTAAGAAGTGTGGAAAATCAATAGCAAATCCCAGTGTCCTTATGCTGAGATATTCAAAATGTTAGCTCTAATGGGAGTCATATAAAAGCAGCCATAAACCAGTGCTGATCAGTTCACACATGTGCTGTAAAGAGATACAGTTCAGAATTTAAATACCTCATATATCTTTTGTAAAAAGCTTCCCCCCCCCCCACAATAATAAGTTTAAAAAACATTGCAGTCTTTCGCAAAACTGAGGCCACAGATGTGAAGATAGATAATTTTTGAGAAATTATTTTCTCTTCTTGGGTAATTATCATTAATGAAAGAAAAAAAATTCTTAAATCCTAATAAATCAGAGACAGAATTGACCGACCATGCATCCAAATTGCTGCATTATTCACACTGGAATTACTCCAAAGATTAGCTACAAATTGAATTTATGGTTTCATTTTTCATAACTACTGTGTTGTGACAGATGAGAGGAATCTCTGAGAAAAATGACAGTGATGGACCCAATTTCTTAGTGCTCTATCTTCAAGATAGAACTAAACTATATCTATTTACTGTTAGGTTTTGTACAATCTATTTTGGCAAGCATAAAAAGCTTTTATGAAATACAATACATCCTATTTATACATCAGTCATTAAAAATATCACAGAAAACCTCAACTTTTCATTTGAAAAATGAGGCCAATCAAATTAAAATGAAGTTTCACAGACACTGCACAGACAAAAATACCTCCTTAAACCTATTTAGAAGCTTGCACTCTATCATCACTGTGCATCTTACTATCTTCCAAGGGACCCTCAATGTCTATGTAATATGTAGAATATGGAAGAAAATTAACATAACAGTGCATCTTGAAGTGGCCACACCACACCAAGGTTTGGGATCTTTGTCAGGGAGTTGGTTTGTGCTTTTCTTGTACTGTACCTAACAGAAATGGAGCTGGACTGTCCAACGTATTGTGGCAAAACAAGCTATAAATAATAATTACAACAATAATCTCCAAGTTCAACAAAGCTTCTGGGCTGGTACATAAAAACTGAAATACTAGAGTGCCAGATATTAGAGACAAATGTTTTGCCCTGAAATGGCTTTTATGTATAACTTGTATCAAACAGGAAAAATAAAAACATGGGTTTTTTTCGGCTTTTCAAACTGGGTTTGTATAGTCCAGGCCTCTTGGGCTAGAAATAAATGAAAGCAACTTTGAGATTACACTTAGATCACAAACACAGTTGATGCCTGGAGCTTTTCAGGGACGAAAAATACGGGAACATTCATAATGTAAGTTAGATAAAGTCAACACAAATGCTGCGGAAAACTGCAGTTTAGGTATTTCTAGCACACTAACCGAGAATCTGAATTTTTCTTTCATGTTAGAAAAATATGGTTTAATAACTGCACTAACATTGAAAGGCCAGAATCCTTCACACTTTTTCACATTAACATTGAACATCCATTCCAAGCAATATCACTGTCTCTGGTGCAATGTCCTAAGTTTGAAAAACAGTAGAATCTATCCCACAGCACCCACAGTTTATGGTGCAGGGTATGGTTTTGGTGCACTTTACTTATCTTTTGCAGTACAGAGACTCATCTAATAACTCCACAATGAGCACAGGAATTCCAGCAGATCCACTAGCTCTCGGAATTTCTAGCTCTTCTCCCAGAATTCAGCTAATAACAACACCAATAACAGTGACAGGAATGATAACTGATAGAGATTTTCATTACTCAGTTCTCCAGCTGCATTGGTATTCATCCATTTTACAGATACCAAAAGCCAGGGATAGAAAATACTTCGCTCAGCGTAATTCAGCCAGACAGAACCCACACTTCCAAAGTCTCAGTCCACCACCACTCACCAGGGTCATCTAAAAGTAAATATGAGTATTTTATCCAGAAATTCATCCTAAACCATGCACCCCATAATGTGTTTCAAAATGTTGGTTTCCTGATTGTTGAAATAAAGGCATCTGCTGAAGTTTGCCATGGCTTGCTTCGTACCATGCAGTCATATTTCTTCATAAGATAGGACAGAAGCATGGCAGGGGAAGACAGAAGATCGTGCCTGCTCAGGCCTTGCTCAGATGTGCAACCAGTCCATGCTGCGCACCCTGGTCCAGAAGCAGGGTAATTCTCCCTCCCCCTTAATACCCCAGAAGTTCCTTATCAACTCCATATACACAAAAAGAAATTCCATTTGCCGTCCTCATATCATAATAAAAACAATGGCATAAATATGCAGCAGGATAGATTAAGGAAGAAAAATTATCTGCCTTTGATGATAATTATATATAACTGTCAAAAAACTGTGCAGTTTTCAAAGCACTGCACAAAAAAGTTAAACTAATGAATCAACACAACGCCATCCTAGTTATTACAAAGCAAATTAGGTGATGTTAACCTTATTTTACACATGAAGAATAGAAAAGAAGGACCTTATGTTTCAAACTTGGCATAATTAGAGCAGCAGCACATTTATGATTGCACACACATACTTCCTCTATGGAGAAAGAGTCCTAAACTGTTTATTCAAGGTCACAAAGAAAGTTTAAGACAAAACAAAGAATAGACCAGTGCTCCACCTAATTTTGAGGCCTGTATTTTAAATGAAAGGCTCTCCCTCAATATGCACACAAGAAATTGCTAGTCTTACTCTTCTAACTTTTTCACTTTGGCAGATACACAATCTATATGCAAATAGTTATGCACTTATTTTGCTGTAACCGCATAAGCAATGATTTGAACTGGCTGCATTAGGGAGCAGCATGAACTTGGCAATGGAAATTACAGTTGTGAACGTTTTCACGTCCACTCTGTCACAGCCTTAAGACCCTGATTTGGCACAGTTAAACCAATGGATGCTGAATCCCAGTCAAACACAGTATAATTATGAGAAGGACTGTCTCATACTTTTCAATTTGCTTTCATAATAGAGAATTTTTCATGGAAGAAACATGATCAATTTGAAGCAGAGATAACATTAGGTACTTCTAACAAGTATCTTATTTTACCTGACTGCTGATTTCTTCGAACTTTGAAAATGTGATTGTCTTTAAACTGAACTCTTTTATGGGAGCACAGTTTGCAAAGAAACACATAGGAAAGTTACAGACCATTTTCTAACTTGCTCAGTTAATTTCTACTGTATATAAAAAATTGGCAACTTCATTAACCATTTTATTCAGACATTTACTTTACATTCATTTAATTTTCCATAATTTTTTTTGAAATATTGAATATTAAAGTGTTATTAAAGCAAGTCATAAGTTACATCATAGTGACTGTACACAGTACATTGTCTGCTGTGGTATGTTTCTCTATGCTTACTAACAGTACTACTTTCTATTATTATTTGAAGCTACATATCTTCATATCCAACAAAAAAAATGATGTAATGCTCAACAGTTCAGAAGAATACCTGCTTTTGTCACACTTTTATGAGAAATGTAAAAATTTAAGCCTTTTTATTTAGTTTAGAGGTGAAAACTATATGAAAGGATCAATAGGACTAGAAGAATGGAATACCTTTCTCCTGTTCTCTAGCCAGCTCCCTTTCAAAGTGCTCCTCAGAGTGCTCTTTCTCACTTTACAAGTTTAACTGAATAAGAGCATCTGTGGTACACAATGCTGAGGATGATACGCATTTGCAGATCTGTATCACCCCATCCCTGAACATTATGCTAGAACACAATATCCTGCAGTAGGGAGAAAAAAAAAAAGATAAAAATAGAATTATCTAAATGGAAAAGTAAGCATTGAATGGTAGTCCCATTACAAGTAGGAGAGGGAAAATAGACACAAGTAACTTAACCACTGCATTTACAGTGTCTAGACACTGCAGCATTTCAAATGTCTAATTTAGAATTATGCTCAGTTAGAGGCAAACTGCTCTCATGGCTCTCTATTTCTTGAGCTGTGTTACTAATGGTTTTCGCAGTTTCTAGCATAAGACTTTTCTGTTTTGCAAGTTGGTGTGTTTTTTGCTGTATTTGTTCCTGTTCACAATAAACACCAAAATATCATGACAGTGGTTCCCAATGCGACAACACTTGAAGCTACCAGTTAAAAATGTAACAAATCTTAGGTTAAAGCCTGTACCATCCAGTGTTTGAAACTCAGAGGATCTGCACAATTCAGATAAATCACACAGACATCTCAAGTCTCTGTCTGTGTGTCAAAAATGAATGTGAATTGCAAAGCTTTTTCAAAAAATTACTCAACCAAGAGGTTCAAATGGTTTCGTAATTGGTAGATTTAACCCCCCAAAAATATGGTCACTGAAACTGACCTAATTCTGAAGGTCACATGCCTTTCTTAGAGCAGAGTAGTTTGCTGTAAACACCAATACTGAGTCTGGACCATGCCGATTAATCCCTGTAGTTCTGGAGTCCCACCAATTAAATTCCATTATCAGTCAAAGTAGCAGCTGCCACAATAACAGGATTATTTCCATTGGTTTCAATCTCTAATTTTGAGGTGATGTTTTCTTTCATACTATTTTCCATTTCCTCTTCCTTTAGATTCAGAGTTATATATGAGAAAAAATAATCCATCTTCATCCAGAAACTTCTCAAAATTGTTTTGTACATCTCCGTATAAGTCCCTGTGTGGAACATAAACAACATATGAAGCCTTGAGTGAGCCATCTTCTTTGGAGGAAATTCACAGTGAGAACAATGTTCTGGGACAATTCTCAGAAGAATAAAAGTTACCGACTTTTATGTGGTTCTCATTTTCGAATATCCTGTCTTCCTTCAATATATCACAGCATGGAACTCCACTGTGTAAAATATTTTTCTAGTCAGGGTACACACAGTCGTTCATTAATTAGGAGCTCAGGATCTTCTTTGCCCCAACAGAATACAATGTAAGAATTTTGTACTATGGAAATGTGCTAATGAGAACTATAAAACAGCAAATACTGTGATACTCACTGTGCTTTCAATTTTCTTGTGTTTATTGTGAACTAAAAAGATCTTTTAGTCCATAAGAGCCTGCTTTTACTTTTATTAGGCCAAGGAGAGATTGGAGATTGACTTCAGTGACATCAGACATACTGTCAAATGTGAAAACAAGCAGAGATGAACAAACTGAGCTTTGTTGATGGTAATTCACCAGTAGAGAAATAAATATAGTGCATTTTATGCATAAATATGCATTTTAAATGCATTAGAGTATGTACAGTGTAATTAATAGACTACATACATATAGACCAATTTTTCTTTTTGCAGGGATAACCAACCTCTTAATCACACCATTTCAAGTAGTTTTGTTTTTTTTTCATCTAAGAGGAGCTGGAAAAAAATGAAGTCCTTTTCTATTAGGATCCAACATGCTCTGTTATAGTTGCCCTATAATTGAAACTAATGCTGAGCGAGGGCAGCACTCCTATTTTTTGCTGCACAGTGTTATTCATGGATCAATTAAAGTTAGCAGCAGAAGATTTGTCAAAAATGTATCCAGACCACTAGAGATTATGTGTGGGGCAGAGGGGAAAAAAAAAGGCAGTTCTCCATTTTTTAGGGAATTAATAATCAATTTTTATACCTTCAGTTAAATTAGGAAACCGATTTTTTCCAATATGTGTAGAAGTCATTTTGACATATAGAACCACGGCAAAGTAAGACATATTGTAATAATTAGCTGAATTATTCCTGGCATGCCATGAACAATTACAGGATTAATAACTACCCAACCAAATAGTGTTATGTTGGAATAAATTGACCGACAAGGGTTTTCAGTTAGGAAATGAAGCTCAGATGGATCATCAATAAAAACTACTGCAGAGAACAGACTTTTGAGGACTTCAGTGTTTTACATTTACAAAATATGGATGTGATAACTGTGTTTAATGACTGGAAGAAGCTATTTAAAAATTCATTTAGATTATTTTGCTCCCTTTAATTGCCTGGTCAAAGCCACTGTCTTTGACAGACGCACTAATGTGCCATGCAACCTATATTTAATTTTGTGTCCTGATCAAAATAAAAAACCTGATGCAGCCCTTAATTAACTCCCTGCCTTCTGTACAGCTTTTTACATTTGCAGTTCTGCTCATTTTACTGCATGTGGCAATGGGTTACTTATGTCATGCAACACCCTGACATAGAATACAACAGTTTATTAGGAAGAGTGCAATATGCAAACTCAGGCTAAAATTCAGAGAGGTATTTAGGTACATTTCTAATTTAGTGCTTGCAAGAAATCCCATTTGCTACAACATAACTACTACTACTACTTCCAATTAAGCCCACAGTTTACTACCTAACTGAATCAGGATGTTAATTCACAATATTGGAGCTTTTCCACCCTTTTTGTAAGAGTTAAGATTTACATCGACAGCACAGGAGGTTAAAACACATATTAAAGCGTGGTTATTGGCAGAGCATAAAAACTAGAGCAATACAGCTATACTGGAATGCTTGTACAGTCTTAGAGCTGTGTTTTAATTGTTTCACTGAGCTAGCAAAAGGAGTCTTATGCCAGGTGAGCATTAGCCCAACCCTATAATTTTATAGGCCTTCCCAAAAGAGCACAACAATTAGTTTTTCTGACCACGGCTGTTTCTTTCTTCAGCCTTTGAAAGAACACTCTTCAGTTTTTATGCTATTTTCAAAGTGCACTCTTTCAGAAATGAACAAAAGAAAGACTTCCATTAACTCTCAATAGCAGGTAATATTGACCCATTATGTCAATGAGGAGTCTCTGAAAGTGCTGCCTTTTTGTGGGCTCAGAACGCTGACACACAGCAGGCTCTTTCAGTCCTTGAAGCTGGTTACTACACATCCTGTTAAACACAAAACACTTGGTGAGGACAATGCAACGGGGTCACAAGACATGACATTAGGGGGCTGGGCAGGGCCCAAGGACTTGCTGGTCCAGACTTTTGGTGGAGGTGGGACCAGGCAGACAGCAATGTGGACCACAGAGAAAGGAAGGAGTTGGACTGTGAGTCTGACTTGGGAAAGTTTCCCTGCTGGCTGATCCATTAGGGATGATAAAGGGTCTATAGAAGGTGGTAGTAGAGCTCCATCTCATAACAGGAGTTCCCAGCAAGCAGGGCAGCAAAGTCAATCTGCAGGCAAAAGCAGTGTTGTCAAGGACTACATGCAAGGACAGCTTACTTACACCTCTGCTTTTTCTTCTATATTTTAGATCTTTTGGAAAGGAAAGATGTGTAGTCATAGATTCATTTTTCCGTGAATGTGTCATTCATCCCTCTTAGGGTTCTGCCCTGACTCCCTACGTAAGGTTCAGGCAAAAGTTAAGCATCCTCATTAGTCAGACCAGACTGAACATTAACTGCTTAATCACATGTTTTCTTACGCCTATCAGAGCAAACTGTCCGGCTATGCCATACAAATTAATTTGGATACTTTTCAACTTACTCAAACAAGACTTCCATAGGCAGCTGCATTGCTTGTTTGTTTTTCTAAGCCCACCTGCTTTCCCAGCACTATGTAAATTTGAGGTCTTTATGAGTTTGATTCTTCATGTTTTCTGTGTTCTTCGGAACCATGTGTTGCCAAGATAAATACACCTTCTAATCTACAATGTGACTTTCCTGCAGTTTAAAGCTTCCCCTGTGAGCCTCCTATGCACTCTTGCACATAATGGGCAACAGGTAAGGAATTAGAACCAGAAAAACCAAAACAACAACAACAAGAAAAAAAAAAATAACCACCCCTCAACCTCCACACACACACAAAAAAAACCCCACCAAACAAAAAAACCAACTTAGTTTCCAATTTGAGTGGGGAAGAGCCTGGAAGATCGTTTTTTTTTGAAAAAGATTTTCATGTGACCCCCGTATTGCATCTGCATGCTGCTATCACCATGCAAATAATAATGAAATACTACATCATTCACCTAGGAACCCATTTACTCCAACAAAGGTCAAGTTCACAATACCCTGCAGACCAGATATATATAAAACTGCTGTCAGATTTATTTCCTTCTAGATCAGTCCATTGAATTTACATACTTAAACAAACTGGCATCTAAAATTTGTCTCCTCGTCATTGCTTCTTTTATAGTCCTCAAAGGAAATTATTTTAGTTTCACATTTTTATCCTGCATATCCAAGCATATCCTCACCTTGTTGCTATAGATTTAGAGACCATTATCATGCATGGTTATATACCTGCTAAATTGACTTTAGTCTTTCAATGTGATCTAAATTGTGTTTAATCTGCTCCCTTAATACTAATGGTGCTCTGAGAGGTGAGCACTTCACAAGCTGAGGAACTTTAATTTGATGCCTTTTGTATAGCCCAAACCTTCAAACACATCTTTATATGGATAAAGGCTCTGTACTTTCTGCATCAATATTGTCAATGCATGTGTAACCTTTAGAGCAATCTTCCTGCAACATTATTATTTTCCCCATAGGAAAGACAAATCATTCATTTAATTATGCATTTACCCCCTCAGAATTGTCTTAAGCTGTGGCTATATGACACAGCAGTTTTGCCAGATCTAGTATACTCACTGGTGGGGTTTTTTTGGGAGGAAGTGCTTGCTCAACTTTTTTTTGCTTTGGGGTATTCCTACTGTGACAGATTTGAGAATACTATTCCCAGGTTCTCCAGTTGTAATCTATTTTCCTGTGAACTTAAAGGGGGTAATTTTTCTTTCCTCATTATTATTTCTGTCCTCTTTTGTCATTTATAGCATTTGATGAAACATCAAAATGTCCATGTGTAACACCTAAAACCTACGTACTTGTCACAAGCTACAGGCACCCAGGCAAAACAGAAAAACTGAAGAATACTAGGATAAAAGCTAACTGTGAATCAATTTATCTTTTGCTCTGCAACTCAACAAGACTACACTAATTGTTTTCACATCCCCGTTTTTTTTGTATTTTACTGTTTGTATGACAGCTGTAAAAAGAGCTCTTAACCAACAAGAATCTACTGCATACCTCTGTACCAGGAGGGACTCTTTTGTTTGAGTCATTTCCAGTAGAAGGGGAAAACAGAGAAAAAAACACAAATATGGATAATTAACCCTGGTTAAAAAGAAATACATATATATGTATCTAAAGCACTCATTGGTGAGATTTGTGGTGCCGGAGAAGTACAGTTTCCTTTTCCTGGAAGGAAGGGACTGTTCATCAGTGGGGTGGTGGTGAGCTGTAGGTGACTTTGGAGGGGTTGGGAGGTTGCAACTGAAATATGTATCACTGATACTGTGACACCCCAGGACAGATGAAATCTAGATCCTAAGACTGGAACACCATTGCTTTAAGCCATAAGCCACAGTGCCTGGTACACCCTGAAACATGGAGGGAGAACATATCTGGTCCAGCCACAGAAAATCTCTGGAAGCAATTTGGTTCCTGGTACTCTTAGCACAGTTTTTGCCATGAAATAACAACCCTTTAAATAGATAGTTAAAATTTTGAAAAGCTCACTGCCTCGATTTTGCTTTGAACTGTATCCCTGGCTTTGACTAAACAAAAGGAAGCTTCCATTGGCCTTTCTTCTTTTTTTTTTTCACTCTGAGCCTAGAAACTTAAATTCTCAATACTTTCTGCTGTTGCCATATCTGATGAGCATCACCTGCCTTAGCATTCACCACACTGTCAGCAGTTGTTAACCTCCCTTGGCAGATTTTTGTTTGTTAACTTAGATTGTCATTGCCAGCCTTGAGGTTATGCACACACAGATGGCTTATAGGCCTCACTTTTCCTTTGTGTTTATTGTAATTGGAGCTAAAGGAGAAACTTGTAACAAGCAATTTATTTTACAAATTTCATTTTTTTCCCATTCCTTCTCATTGCCTATCCACTGATCTTGAAGCTAGACATCATTTCAATTTAACTGAATAAATTCAGGGAAAAAAATTTGTCCAACAATTGGATTGTAAACAAGTCTCTGACACCCTTTGCTTTTCCAGATTCGAGTTGTTAGATAAGCAGTCTGTTCAAATATTCCACTGTTACTTGTTTCTTAGGTTAACTTTAAGACTGAGTGCCTGGTATTGTGTGTAAATGCTGGGATTAATAGATGTGAAAATTTGCTTTTGTCATAATTTTTCTACATGTACTTAAGCTCTCCTAGCCTTTATTCTTTCCCTACAAAATTCTTCCTAGTTCCAAACATTTACTTATCAGTAGGGTTATGCTAGCAGCTCTACAGTGTACCTTGATGAGTATAAGAAATAAAAAAAAGAAGAGCACATCATGCCTTTTTAAAAACAGTCACAGCATATATTCACGCAACTCCATTAACTATTCTGAATTGGCTCCGTGGCTTTCAAAAGAGCACAAAGTAAATGCAGTTTCTTTGGGAAACTATCACTTTTGCCTGTGTCTGCCTTGCCTTTGCAGCATAATTCCTTTTCTGGTAGCAAGAATATCTTAAATCTGACCCGAGTTTTAGGGTGGGCATAGAGGGAATTCATGCATAAAAAATCACTTGCACTGTTGGCTGAGCCTACTCTTCCCTTTTTTATTATTAGCAAATTATTTTAGAAGACTGATCCCTTCTGCACAAAGAAATGAGAGATACTCACAAGCCAGTGAGTAAAAAAAAGCCCACCACATCAAAAAACACCAAAACCAACAAACACAGAAACAAACACACACTACCACAGAAAACCCCCACACAGCTTTATTTGCTCCAGCAATACCAAAACGGATGTCAGAGGAGTTCCAGAGTGGAAGAAACATAACTTTATTGAGTAGGAATCCACTTCAGAAATAGGAAGATGTAACCAGCTTCTTTGGCCTTGAAGATCCCAGCAGAGTGCCCTGTGGGAGGCGAGGGAGTCACTGCAAGTAGCTGTCACCCTCTTCACAGAAGGCTTACTTTCACTGGTAAAAAACCTTCTCTTATCCGTGTGCAGCTGGCAGTAATGGCTCTTGTAATGTGTTAGAACAGCAGCTCTCCCTCAGAGCTACAAAGTGCTGTTAGTGTTTTCTTCTCCACTCCTAACATATCAGTGCACGTGTAGCATAATTAGTAGACTTGACTCAACAAAGCTTTCACAAAGTGAACATTTTGTGATTTGCCATATATCTCTATCTATACATACATATATTTTTGTGTGCAAGTATGCTGCGGATTATTTTAAAAAATGTTTTCTCTTTTTTTCTCCCCCTCTATTCAGAATGTACTCCAGACTCTCCACATGTGTGCCCATGACCCTCAGAATACTAAAGAAATACACAAAGGGTTTTTAAATAAAAGCTTTTCCTCCTTCCTCCTGAAGCCACTGCCCCTACAGTTTGGAAGCCTTTCCTTCCTAGCAGTCTCTCTCTCTCTTTCAGTTTTCCATTGAAGCATTTTTTTCATTGAAGCTCTCTAGTTTTTTGTGCGTGTTCTCATGCTAGAGGCTGCTGATGGCAAGTAGCCAGGATCTCTAGGCTATCACAGGTCATCCTGAAATCAGCGGACATGCTAATGCCCCTTTGTTTAAGACAGATGTCAAAAGAAATTAAATTATTTAGTGGCTTAAACAGTAGAAAATACCAGAAAATACAGTCAGACCTCTGGAACTACAGTGAAGGGAGCGAACAAGCTGAATGGATGTTTTACTCCTACTGTGTTCTCCTCCAGTGCTCCAGTCCTTTCCATTTCATTAAATCGCCTGCTAACTGACACCCACTCCCACAAATTTCTGTAAGACTAATATGACATTTCGTGTCTCTTCTCAAAATGACAGAGACAGAAAGAGACATGTGCATTTCACCATGGGCAGAGTCCACAGGCTCTACCTTCTTTATACTCTTGCTATATATACCAGTCTCTGACCCTAGTGTACCAGAATCTGGCCCCAATTTTAACATAAACAGGATTTGCCACTGAATACAGGATTGCCTTTTTCTCAAAGCTCATGACATTATTTTGTATGCATCTGATAAGCTCAGAGAGGTATAGAACTGATTTTTTATATCTGACCACAAATTCTAACTGTTTCTAACTAGGTTTTTTTCACAGAAATGAAGTCACATAGAAAAAAAACGAAAAGATATCTTAAACATTTTTAGGCAATAGGACATCAGTAGATGTTTAGAACCATAATTCTCACATGTGCAAGAAGGCATCTCTTCACTGTAGCCCTGATCTGATGGCCAAAACTAGCCACTAGCTCTGCATAAAATAATTTGAGTTCTAAGTAATCATTACATTAATTATCTTATATTCACCCAGATGACATCAGCTATCAAAACAAACTTCTGCTTGCAGCTCCGACCAAAGTCTGAACATAGCAGCAGATGTCGATGCATATTAATACACAAACAGGTGATGCAGCCACTAATTCTGGAAGCCATTTCCCGACACGTGAAGGACAAGGAGGTGCTCAGGAGCAGTCATCATGGATTTATGAATGTGTCCAACCTGACAGCCTTCTACAGTGATGTTACTAGCTTGGCTGGTTAGAGAAAAGCAATGGAAGTTAATTATCTTGACTTCAGTAAGGCTTTTGATGCCATCTCCTGTAACACACTCGCAGGCAAGTGGATGCGATACAGATTAGGTAGGTAGACAGTGATGTGGGTCAAAACTTAACAGCCAGGTTAAGCAGGTTGTGAACAGTGGCACAAAGCCTGGCCAAGGGTTAGTCACTAACAGTGTACCCCATGGGTCAGCTGTGGATCAAATAGAGTTTAACTTTTTCATTAATGACATCAGTGATGGGATCAAGTGTGCACTCAGCCAGTCTGCAGACATGTTACTGGGAGAAGTGGATGATATATCCAACTTGGTTGGGCTGCTATTTGAAATGACTTCCCTAGGCTGGAGAAATGGGCAAACAGGAACCTCACGGAGTTCGACAAAGGAAAATCCCAAATCCTAGAAGAGTATACCCAGGCACCAGTATATGATGGTGAACAACAGGCTGGAAAGCAGCTCTCCAGGGAAAGAATGAGCATCCTAGTGGTCAAGTTGAATGCGTCATCGATACCGGCTTGCAGCAAAGGCAGGCAATAGCATACTGAGCTGCATGAGGAAGAGCATTGCCAACAGGTCGAGGAAGGTGATCCTTTCCCTCCATTCAGTTCTATGGAGGCCACATTTGAAATTCCAGGTCTATTTCTGGGCTCCCCAGTACAAGAGAAACATGAACACACCCAAAAGAGTCCAACAAAGCACCAGATGGTGTCTAAGGGACTGCATGGAGCACCTCTGATAAAAGGAGAGACTGAGAGAACTGGGAGGACAAAGCCAGGCTCTTCTCAGTGGTGTCCAATTACAGATCAATAGACAACGGGAAAAAATAAAACACAGGAGGTTTCATCTGAACATAAGAAAAACATTTCTACTGTGAGCATGACCAAGCACTGTAACAGATCTCCCAGTGAGGCTGCGGAGTCTCCACCTATGGAGACAGTCAAAACTTGACCCATCCTGGGCTACCTGTTGTAGCTTACGCTGCATGAGCAGGAGGGCTGGACTACATGACCCCCAGAGGTACCTGCCAACCTCACTTGTTGTGTGATTAGGATTCAGTAACACTGGTTATCAAAGGAAGGAGATATTGCAGAAAAGTTGTAGCTTTTTGTGCACCTTTTCTTAATGATCCACACAACTTTCTGAAACCTGTGAGTGCTTTTGCAAACATGGTTTTAAGGCATTAATAAGAGTCCCCAGCACTGCATTTTCACTTCAGATTCATTCTTGACCTGATCAGTCCCTAAGCAGATGAGTGGTGCGAGGAATCCCTGCGAATGGCAGACAAGCTTTGCAGTGAAGTTTTCCCTCCTCCCTGCCAGTCCCTGAGTTCAGACACTGAAGATGATCATATCAGCAAATAAAGTTCACTCTGGTCAGTGCTACCTTGGCTACAGCAGAATCTCCATGATGGGTGCTAATATCTGCTCTGATTTCTCACCTCTCCCCTTGACAACCAAGAGGGAAAACAGTCCAAACTTCTCCTTGGAGATATGCATCTCCAGTCTGTGGGAACCCAGAGGAAGAAAGTAAAACCATCTCCTCCCACAATCTGTCCTCCAAGTGCTAAAGCTATTTCGTGGGTCAAACCAGATACATCCTCTACTCTGGCTGGCAGTTTTGGAAGGCTTATTGTCAGCAAACCCTTGCCAGACTATTTTAGCAATAGGGCAGCATCCTTGTGCAAGTTCTTATTTATCTTGCACATTTTAATTAAATCATTTCACTTTCATATCAGCACTAATTCTGAAAGAGGACTCAACCAGTATTTGTTTATAAAAAGCTTGTTATAGGCACAACACTCATTAAGCTTTGCCTGATAATCTCCACTGTTTATTATCACAGGGCAATTGCTATTGCTGTATCATTAAGCTTTAAATACTTTGCTGTCTTTATCTTCGTTAGTGATACACGCTTTAAATTATCACAAACGTGCCACATTTTATCCCCCTTAGCTGACACAAATGCCATTTCAGAGACTTCTGCTGTAATAGTAAATATCCTCCAAAAAGCCTCTCTGAAGATTGTTTCTTTCTTTTGAAAGCCTTTTCTCCACATAGTCATTAGCTGAGTGAACTTAAACCACATCTATTCTCCAATGGGAAGCCACAAATCTCTGCTGTCAGTGAGAATCATATACTTTCTTAACAAACCACTTACATTTATTGATTTAAGGAGTTCCCTTTATTTTGAAAACAGTCTCCGTAATATACATCAGGAGTAATTTTGGAAAAGAAATGGAACAAACTGATTCTTTCCACCTCCACACAATATATCCATATTTAGAAAATGACAGGCTTCATAATACCATTTTTCAAGTGGGAAGTCCCCAACAAAATGAAAAATAAATGTCCTTTAAAGACACTATTGAACTGTGATTTTTCTTGGAAACCTTCTATGTTTCTCATATTGTACTGGAACAGGAGTGAGTTTATCTGAATGACACAGATAGGTATAAAAATCATTTAGGAGGCTGCTCTGGCATCTAAGTTCAAATAAGCAATGAGTGATTCAGAATGGCTGCCATCCATGGCTGCCAGACCTTGAATCCTGACACAGCCAGTGCACAAAGAGTTAGAACACCTGAACATTATGCTTCCACCTAAATTCAGTCCCTATTTCTCTCTTTTTTGTACAATACCCATCCAGGCAGAGTAATTGCAAAGCACTGTCTCCATATCAACACTGTGTGTATGTAGCTTAGCAGAGAGCATTAGAGAAATTTTCATAAAAAGCATGGGTGAGAATTAAGGGGAAGTAGAATAATTCAAAGTTTGGCTTCCTCAACTGATCATATATTTCACATTCAACAAAATCTTTAGGTAAAACCAGGAATGCTCACTGGCATAGATGCCTAGAAATGCCTCATCATGCCTTATCTCTCCTCACATTATTTAACCTTGTTGTATCTCAGTATGCCCCTTTTCTACCTCAACAGGCTGTCCACTGCAACCTTCTCTTTGCTGCATTGCTTTTCTTTGGGTATCTTTTGCCATGATTAGGAACTTGAAGGCAAAAATACACTCAGTTCAATGAGCTAACAATAACTACTGGTTAATAGAATCCAGCCAGGAGAGATCAATCATATATTTGCCACCCCTGCCACATACTACCAGGTGAGTCTCTTCAAGCCAGTTGGTAACATGGGGAAGCATAGACCCTATTGCCCTGCAGAACAGGCAGATCCTCAATCCTGCTGATGCAATCTTCCACCTCACTACATTTCCTCTCAGATTTTTAGACCTTTTCAAGTCAGTATGCTTCTGAGTGCTTGACTTACTGCTAGCACAACAATTTCACTTCTCTCCATTTTTATTTTCTTATTTTGAGTGGCTTTAGCGTATGTATTTTTTTCACAGCTCAACAACATTTTTTCTCTGTAAATCTGAGCCAAGGTCACACAGCTGTGCTTCACAAACCCAAGCCCTGGAGCACAAACAGCTGAACCTCTGGGCTACTCCACAGGGTTACAAGCTTATATTTTTGCTTGCTTGTTTACTGAACCAAATGCATAGCTGGAGCAAGTTGAAGATTATTTGTTCCACACAGACATCAGCACAGCCTCCACACTAACCCACAGCTGATTACCCAGGGAAGGAAACAAGCAAATAAAAAAACCAAAACAAGGAAAGAAGGGCACCGCTCAGCAAATTTAGCCTAATAGGCATCACGGAGTTATGCTGGAAGGCTCATAAAAAATAAAGACAGATACACAATCAATGGTATGACTCAGTAATTGCTTTATGCATGTGAACAATGTTTTCAAAAGTCGAAAACAATGTCTGCAACAGAGATGTTAGCAAGATGCGATGCTAAATTCCTCATATTCATTAGTGAATGTCATAGTGCTGGGTAATGAATTATTCTTGACACTGCTAAAGTCTTCTGTTGTCTTAAACCTTTTATCTCTAGCAGTCTAATGTAAATGGCAGAATAGAAACGTGTGCTTCTCAAATGTATCCTGGCATCATCTTGCAGGATAGAAATTGGCATTTTGTTGACAATTTTCATAGAGCATTTCATACTGCACAGTCGATACTCCATCTAGTGAAATGTCCTGCATCCAGAAGTGACCTAAGCTGAAAGTTAATGAACAATCATAATGCATCTTGTTGATTTTGTTCCCAGATGACACAATCCCTACCCTAAAGAGATAACTCTTGATTTTGTAGTAAAGGACAAGGTAAACAGGTGCAGCAGCCAGGCATTTACAGTATCAGAGGTTCTCAGACTGCCATCTGTGTACAAATGGCCATGTGGCTTTGGCCCTTCTGTCTTATTTTTTCAGCTGCTCCAGCTCTTTAAGAGATAACTAAAAATAAATCTTCTAGCATTCAACAAAAAAAAGCAAGTTTTCCTAAAACTGCATTTATATTTGCAAAACAATTACTTGCAAGCTGAAATACAAAGTGGGAAAGGAGGGGGCTCTAGATGTATGAATGAAACATGTCTCACAAAAAAATCTTAGCATGATTTCATTTGCCCCTGGTAGCTGCTATGAGTTCATTTCTTACCAGCTTCCTGTAAAAAAAGCTGCAGAAAATTCTACACTTTAATATGTTGTCTCATGTGGGTATCTATACTCTGCCACAGTGCATGCTACTCCAGTCAGTTTTACTATCCATCTGCACAGACTTCTAATGGCAAGATCACGAAAGCTGGATGCAACATTCATGATGATGAGATGCCAGATGCACAATCTCTTGTTGTTTGCTGCTTCTTCATGTGAAAAGCTCATTTATATGAAATCCTAGTCTACCTCTTACTCCCAGTGAGTAGAGGAGTAGTTATTCCATTGATTCCATGGGACTACTGCATACAAACATTTGTCTTCTAATATGTACAGCTCAGTGTGACTTAGTGGCAGGATCTGGCATGAGGAAGAAGTCAGCTGTGACTAGGAAAGGCTATAAAACATAATGCCAATAATATATACAGAAGGGAAAAAGAAGACTTAGTGGCAGAATCCTGAGGGAAGCATTTCATCTTCCTATATCCATTCACAAGTAAAGTAAGTAATCAATTTCATGTGTCTAATGTGGTATGAGAAGTCTCCTGGAGTGGTTTTCACTTAAACAGTTTCAGCTGATACAGGTGAACATTTGTTTTACTGCTTGATTTTCAGTTACTACTTTTTTTTCTTTTTTAAGTTACCAAAAACATGTTCATGCTATTGCTAACCATTTGTTTTAAGGAATTCTGTTTGAGTACGTGCAGCATTCAGTGAAAAAGTGCTTTAAGTATATTCTTTCTCACTCTTCATTCCTTAGCAAGATAACTATGTAAAAACACCTCACCATTCAGGAAATCAGCTCTGAGTTAACTCTCCTTCATAAAGAAAATGCTTTATTCTTCTGCAGATACCTCGCTCAGATTTTCTTTTGATATTTATTGAATTCTTCTGCTGTGTCTTTCCCTATTCTTTTGCAGGTAGAAGTATTAAGGCCATAAATACATCTAAATGAGTACATAGCTATTTAAGCACACATTTGGGAACTGTTTGTATTTTGGCTTCATTTGTGTTTTATTTTTATGGGAAATGCTATGATAACTTTCTTTCTTGCCATTTTTCAATCAGGATTGAAATCCTTATTGTGTATTTCCCAGCTCAGTTTGAAAAGGGATTTAATGCTGTCTAAAGGTGATATAAGCACACCACTGTCCTACAGCCCAATCAATTATGTCAGTGGAAAAACTTATTTCTATTGACTTGGTGGGCTTTGAATTAGATGTCTACAAAAAAAAAAAAACGCAGCACACCAGCAACTGTGACTTATGAACACATCTGATACCACCAGCAGGGTGATCTTTGTAGCTCAAGACCTTATGTTTTATATGATATACTCAGCTGTATGTGCCAGAAGTTATTCAGTTAATTATATACCTCAAAACCTCTATGGTCACAGTTGCCTCCATTAAGCTCAATATAAGATGTAGGCAGTGATCCCTTTCACAGAGGAGATATTTTAACAGAAATGCTTAGTTTGCACACAAAATAAAGGTGTACTTTGACCATACATTGTTTCAACTAGTGCAGAATAAGATGAAGTTGAATGTTGATGCTGTGATATAAGTCACGATCATGTATTAAACTGTGGTGTCGTGGAGGCCCGTGTGGAATTATGATGGCAGTCAATTAGCTGCCTTTTGAATCTTCCTTCATCATGTGCAAATACAATAGGTCCTACACTGGCGTCTTCTTCATGTTAAAGGCATCAAGCTCATGCTGCATGGACACCTTCATGACAATTTTATCGCAGGGGAAAAACCTTAGAAAACTTAATGAATAAAAATAATGTTTTGTTTTTCTCTGTAAAATATTTTATAACTAATTTTGTAATAAAATAATGTTAAAGCTATATGAAACTGAAACCAGAACACATATAAACACATGCCAAGCCACTAGAACGAAGCCCTCTGTGCCAGCAGAGTTAACAGAGCAAAGAAGATTAAACAGGGACAGGTGACAAATATGTACAACTGCTTCTGTAGCATTTTTCGATTTTCAACGTTTTTATAGTTATTACTGAGCTATCCTTCTTGGCACTGTAAGGTGTTAATGGCTGCTAACAAGCCTGTCTTTGAACTGCAGACAATCACAGACATCATTAAAGCCGCTGAGAGTGCTAGGCATTTAGGCTAAGTGTAAGAAACCACTCCTGTACTAAAAGTGCTGAAACAGTAGAAGTGACTGTCCAGAGCCAGACAGAAACCTGTGATTGAGCTAACTCAGGGAAAACGAGAAAGCCTCCTTTCTCCCACAATTTTAAATCCAAAGGCTGACTGGCTCCTCTCCTCAAGCTTTGAGCAGCACAACCATAAAAGGAATGTCAGGAGACACTGAGACAAACACCTCAAAGCACGGCCACTAATGGAGGCAGAAGATGAACTTCTGGGAGAACAGGACTCTCCAGGAAACATGGGCAAAAAAAAAATCTCACATCATCTTGAAAAAAGTTGGAGGTTGAACTTGAAAAAAGGCATGAAGTCTTCCAATAAATCCCTTTTTCTAGCACATCAGAACAGGAAGTTTGCTGGAGAGCCTGTGCCTGCATCTATTTCAATCAATGAGAGTGAGAGCAGGGAACAAGGTCAAACACTGGACTACTGTATTCTCTACTCTTTAATTCCTCATTCATTCTTTGACTCTGTTTATATTTGCCCCAAACTCCTATCTCTGGGACTTGTTTTCCCTAGGGCCCCAAGCAAGTTGGATCTAAGGCGGTTGGTACAACTTCGCCTTGGAACAAGGATTCACCTGCTAAGTTTCCTTTTCTTAACAAAAGGCAGAGCCCAGAGTGTCAACAGAATCAAGGAGTGCACAATGAAGAAAAGTCCAGAGCAGAAAACAGTTAAGAAATTTTCTGTGTCTGCATTGCAGTGTAAAGGAATCTGAGGAAGTTGGCATTTCATACCACTTTTCACTCAGAAGATCTGTCTTAAATCAAGCAATTTGCTGATTTTATTAACAAAAGAGGTTATGAATCAAATGGATCAATTGAATAGTCACATATCATCAGTTCTAAAGGAATTCAAGTTGAAATAGCTGAACAACTCACCACTGCATGTCACTTCTCATTTAAAACTGCCTTGTTATCAGAAGTCTTGCTAAGTAACTATTGTGGCATCAGTCTTAAGAAGTTACAGGGAAAACCTGAAAACTACCAACCAACAAAAGATCTAGCACATTCACTGAGTGCATATGAGTACAGAGCAATTAGGATAGTTTATGGGTACATATGACAAGCTGAAAAACAGAAGAGTCTCTTTTATACAGACACTTTTATGTCACTTGTCATGCTGATAAAATCCACAGGAATCCACTGAGAGTGTCCTAAAGCAAGTAGACAACAATCTACTGCAGTTCCCAAAAGACATGTGTCAGAGTCCTTTGCCAAAGGTTGTTTAGGAGCCCAGACTCTCATAGCATAGCAGGGAAGGTCCTCACCTGTATAAACAACTGGTAGAAAGGAAGAAAACAATATGGGAGTAAACAGTCAGCTTTCCCAGTAAGAAAGAGCCACGAGTTGTTTCCCACAGGAATTTGCACAGGTGCCTGGGCTGTTTAAAATATTCATAAACAATGTGGAAAAAAGGATGAAAGAGCTAAGATCACTCACAATATTAGGTATTCTAGATTGACTGTGGAGAATAACAGAAATGCTGCATGGATATTTTAATACTCCTAAATAAAACGGGGTGAGTTACTTTTTCCAGCCCTAACCCAAATGATGCATGCTGGTAGTACCCACATTATACAGTACTTTCAACTGGCTTTATTTGATCTTCATGTAGCTACCTTAAAAAGTATGAATTGGGTTGGTTTCTTTTTTACATTTATGTTCAAAGGGAATAGAAAAATGTGAGGGCAGCACTACTTTATCAGAGTGGCATTTCTCTAGCAAAAAAGCAGATACTGATTGTACATTTGCATTTGACTTGAAGGCGGGTATGGATGTTGCAGAGTACAAAGTCTGTATTATATATAGCTGGAAAACTATGTGGGATGGAGTGGGCCAAAACTAGAGCACTCTCACCCAGCACATACTGTCTCCAAATCTTGAATGGGCCTTAGTTTGGACAGTACTAGTTGTACCAGTTGGCAGGAACGATCTTCTGACATGCTAGAAGATAAACAGTGGCTTAATTTAGGGCTCTCATGGCCTCACACTCTGGCACATGCTTGCCTGTTTTGTCATTTGTCAGCACAGTGCGGTGCTCCCTGACACTCTTTCAGATAAAGCCTGGTTTCTGTTTGGGAGGGAAGAAAATTGAACGGGAATGCTTTCTAGTATAAACCAGAAAACATATGTTGTGAAGACAATAAGAAGGACAGTAAGGAGAAGGTCGCCCTCTTTCCTCTCTTTTTTTTTTCCCTTTCCTTTTTTTTCCGTTTATTTTTTTCAGTAGAAAAAGAGCTTAGTCCTATTTTTGTAAGCAATGCTAACCACCTTCAGGGACAAGAGATCATATTCGATCTATTAAGTTTTCCAGGATAGATGCTAATCCCAAGGGCACAGTGTTTGAAAGCTTTTTGTTGCCCTGATTCATTTACTAAGATAGATCAGAAGGACTACATGACAATGCAAGGAAATAGTAAAATTCAATATAGGTGAATTTAAAGGAAGAATCATGGGAGGAGGAAAATGTCCTAATTTTATGTACAAAACAATGAGCTCAGAGATGGATAATAATTACAGAGGTATGAGATCCTGGTCTTTCAGACCTAGGACAAACTCACCTTGGTGCTCAGTAGTGGTTGGAGGTAAGGAAAAGAAATAGTGAAAATTAGGAATTATTAAAAAGGCTCATAGCAGCCTGAAAAACACATTCAAAGGTATGAAGCAACTTCTGTACAGCACTGGGAAAGAGAGTGTGATATGACATAAGTCTGTAAAACCACAAGTAGTACAGGAGGATGTCTAGGATAGGTACAGCCAGCTATTCTAGTACCAAATCTATGGGTTATCAGACGAAACTAGCAACTGGTACCTTCAAAACAAGTGAAACAGAGTGATACCAGTCAATCTGTGGGTTTTAAGTGCGAAAACCTTGCCCCACAGCTCTCACTGTAGATAGGTTCAGGGAGCAGCTGGGCAATCTCACTGAAATCTCTGAAGTAAATTTTCTCTCTGAGCCACAAATTACTGGTTGGTAGGAGGGTATACAGGGAAGTATCAAATGCACTTGTTCTGTTCTTAATCTCTCTTGCAGGTCTCTGGTTTTGGCTACCATCAGACACTGTGACAGATGGACCTCTGGTGCGGCTTGGAACGACCATTGCTACATTCTTGTGCTCTACCTGGGTTTTACTACTATGTTCAGAGGTGTAGGATTTTCTCCAGACTCTTTTCAAATAAATAGATTGCCTTTTGTATAAACACACAAGACTGATGCTTGCAATTGATTTCAGAGCATCCTGACAAAGGTTAAAATATTGACTGACTCCTTGAAGCCAAGCAAATGTACACACTTTACTTTGCCCATATGCACAGATACACCCAGGTGCTTGCTCAAATGAGCACACTGTAAATCTGTGTATCTTTGCTACAATGCAGGGAAGCTAATTAAAAAAAAAAAAAACAACCAAAGACTGGCATATTTCAACAATAGGTTTAAAAACACTTTATGAGTTTCAGTATCCCATGAATCTGTTTGCAAATATCTTGCAGGAATGTTTAGCCAGAGGGACTGGGTTTTTATCAGAGACAGGGCGTGAAGCCAGAACGGCTGCCAGTGTGGCAATCTGATGGTTGGACAATTTTTGTCAACCGAATGTGTGTGAAGTGAATTTGAAATGTACAAATTGAGGCCCTGGCAAGAGTTTGAAGTTGTGTAACTGTCACCACTTCCAGTAAAACCTGAGCTGCTCACATTCGGCTGCCAGGCACTTTGAATCAGCTGCTGCCAGACAACCAGCTATCTGAGACACCTTTGCATGCAAACACTGGATCAGAGATTTCTAAAACAACATGATTATTCCTGAGTCTCAGCAACTTCAAGGCAGGAAACAGAGAACAAAACATATATTGCATTAGAAATAAAACAGCTCCAGATAACAAGTATGGTGCAAGAAGTTTACACCTCGCAGTAGATTCAGCTCTGATTCAGTGCCTCTGCTGCATGCTGTAATGGTGCCTGTCTGGGGGCAGGGGGTTCGCTTGCTTGCTTATGTGGGATTCCTTTCAGTTCAAAGCTTGTTTTCTAAAGATGTTTTTGCTACTTCTCATACATTGTAGTTATGAAAAGAACTCAGTAAGGAGAAAAGAAAAAAGGGACTTCAGAAAATAAGAGCCAGTAGCTTGTATCACAGTTTAGCATTATAAGTGTCTCAACAAAAGACCTTCATGCTTAAGTAGGTGGAAAAAGGAATTTCAGGAATACCGAATCCTTCACATTTCAGCACAGTAATGTGATGACAAAAAGACCTGTGACAAATAACTTTGTGCTCCTCTAATGTGGAGTCACTGGGATTAATAGCCTTTAAAACCTTCCATTTCTCTTACATTTGATAGGGGTGCCTTAAGGGGTTGGTTTTAGGTTAAACCGTAGAGTGACACTGACTCATCTGAGGTCTCTTAATGCCTGTCTAGGAACTGCTGGGTCTGGAGCACCTACTGCTAATGCTTAATGTGCTTTGCATTAGCACCTCATGTCAGGAGAACCTGACACTGGCAGATAAATGGATGTTTTACAGCACAATGTTCCCTTCTGCTTCTTAACTAATCAGCAGTAGCAGGAAAGGCAATAGAGGGGATTTGACGAGGTTTAATCACAATTCTATTTGAAAACAAATAAGTATAACTTGAAACCTCACTGGCACAGTTTTTACAATAACTTCTAAGCCTCCTAGCCTGTGGAAAACAAAACAAGGCAACTCAAAACAAGTAAACTAATGATGATAGAGCAGCTGGTATGTGAAGATTAGAGAACACTTCACAACTTCACAAACATTACTGTCAATATTTTGTTGAAGTGGGAGTTTTCCATGGTTTATACATAAGGAAACTGAGGCACAGTGGAGTTGGAATCATTTTTTCAAAGGAGATCCCCAGTGCTAGACTGCATACAATCACACACATGCAGTGAGCAAATTGCTTACTAAACGTAAAACTCTCACTTGTCCACTTACCATGTCCTCAACAGAGCAAAAAATAGGCTTCACTCCAGCTTTTCTTTCCTCTGCTGGCTATGTGAATTGCTGCAGTCTAGAGAGATGGATATCCTGAAAATGCATAAAGGGAAAGGATACAAAATGATGCAAGTGTCACCTTCAGGGCACTCTAGCATCACTGCCAAGCCAGACAGCCTGGGCACCAGCTGAAAGTACCAAGCTATGATTTGTTCAGAAGGCCATGGGTTGGATGGGGCTTTCAGGCCTATTTTAGGGGAAGTTCAGTGTTAAAATCTAACACTAGAATGAGGTAAAACAGAGTATGTTTGTACAGAGTTTGAATTTTCTGGCTGTCACTATCCCACTTCATCCTGTACAACAACCTCCCACCCTTTTTCTTGGTTCAGCAGAGGAAACAAGTACCCTCGACAGCAAGTGTAGCTGTAATGACAAGTGATTTTACTTCCAGGGGCACTTTGGAAACTTTTTCTACCATCAAAGACATACCTATGTCATGCTTAAACTATGACAAATGTTACTGAGATGGTATTGCATAAAAGTCAGGGAATTATGCTCTCATGAAGATTGAATGGGATTCCTGTCTATGTTGTAATTAGGAAGCAGCATTTTAAATGTTGTAAACAACTCCTTTGCTGTTATTTTGTAGCGGTGTACTTACATGGGCAACTTAAGAGTATTTTCTAACTTTCAAGAATTTAAGATTGCTTTAAAATCTTATGCAAAATCTACATTAAAGTATCAACCAACCAATGAACACACTTTTTCTGGTGTTTTTTAAAGACAAAGGCAAGAAATAAACTTGATAATGCATAACTTCAACAACCCACAGATATATATATACACAGCATAATTTGGCCTCTGAGACTATAGCACGGCAGCATAGACTGTTTTCATGGTGACCTACTAGATGGCTCCTACAGAACTCTAACCAAAGGGGTGATGTGGAGATGCATTCGTGCACTGAATGAAAAAAGTAGTCATGAGGGAGAAGCCAGTTCAGGTTTTTCACTCTCCTTTTGTATTCCACAGACCTAGAGAACTTGGCTATTATGGGAGCAGTGCGCCTTACCTTTCCTCAGCAGCAGAGGTACTCTTCTAAGTTCATGTACATGGACCAAAAGCTACCTGGAAGGAGAAAAAGCTGAAAGGAATTTCATGCAACAGACAAAATACATTTCTGTTGCCCTAAAGTGATTCCTCCTGCAAAGTTAGTTTGCAAACAAGAGAAACTTCTCAAGGACATTTGCAATAGAATGTTATGAACACACTAACTGCAGTTGAAACTACTAGTTTTTTCTGTAGGCATTCCTTCTTACAGAGACTCAAATCTTCTTCATTAGGGAAAAAAAAAAAAACCTTACCCAACTGAGTGGGGAAGATTTAATGTAGTAGTGGTATATATTGGTAAGAGTGATGCTTCATGCATCTCCTCACCAGCCATGAATGATTTCAGAGAGTTCAGAAAGCTGATGAAGTATGAAAATACACAAATAAGTTTTCAGGAGACTGCTCCTGTCCCAGAAATGAGCACATGAACCAGGAGTCCTTACAAATAANAATCATTTTGAATAGGGAAAAAAAAAAAAACCTTACCCAAGGAAGATTTAATGTAGTAATGGTATATATTGGTAAGAGTGATGCAACAATGCTTCATGCATCTCCTCACCAGCCATGAATGATTTCAGAGAGTTCAGAAAGCTGATGAAGTATGAAAATACACAAATAAGTTTTCAGGAGACTGCTCCTGTCCCAGAAATGAGCACATGAACCAGGAGTCCTTACAAATAAACTTCCAATTAGAGAGGTGTAAGAGGGAGAGGGGATTTTAGTTTGGTGGACTGAAGAGCCATTTTCTATCTGAGGAGTTGTGCGGCTTGCACTGCCTCCAGCTCATTAAAGGGGAAATCAATTTTACAGGGGACAAGCTGACTAGACTAGTAATAATGGCATTAAACTTACAACAAAAGGGGAGATTAAAAAGGGGCAGCAAATAAACACTCATTTAGCACAGTCAAGTTGTCAAGAACAAAATTAATCAAGACACTGAATGACAGAAAGAAAATAAATTCTTTAATTGCCTATTCATGAATGGCAGGAGCTTGTGTGGTAAACAGGAAGAGTAGGAACTACTTGTACTATGAGAATGAATTTGACCTGCTCGATATTACTGGAACTTGAAGGAAGATTTCTGTGATAGGAATGTTAAACTCACTCACTACAAGCAAATTAGGAAAAACACAGTGGCAAGAGAAGAGGAGAAGAGGCAGTATGTGGCAATAACTGATTTCAACCCACTGATAACTATGTAGTAAATGCCTTTGTGTTTACAGATCAATCTCCCTTGTCACAGAGACTGTGACAAGGACAATTAGACGCAGGCAGCTACTTGCCATGAAACTACCCTATGGAGCAGGATGATTACTCCCTTAAACCCCTACTTAAAAGGTCTGTGAAGAGGAAGAAGAGAAAAGAATTTTTGTACTGTATGAGCTTTAAAAAAAAGTTTTTTCACAGGTGAGTATCTGGTTGAAAGATGTAGCTCTACAGGCTTGACATTTCCAGTAATAATACACCTTTGAAATTCTGAAAAATGATTGATAAAAATTTCCTAAATCAAAAAGTTTTGTGTCTCTCCTTAGAGAATTCTGTACAAGATATCCTGACAGCTAAATCAGAATTGATTCCAGGACTAAAAGTTAGTTATTCTTTAAATGAAAGTGAGAACTTGATTACATTTGTTGCATGCAAATAGAATGCAACACAACATCCACCACTTTAAAATGGCCACATTGAAACAGGACGAGATTCCTCATAAATAAGAGGAAGAATTTAAAAGGAAAAAAATATGTAAACAATAATAAAGATATTTAAAAGTAAAAAAAAGAGATTATTTAAGAATTGCTATGAAGGCACACTCTATTCTGTACCAGTCTACCTGAAAAGATGAAGACATTGTGAAATTTTAGATATAAACAGGTTGGGCAGGGAGCCAAGAGAGAAAATTGATTAGATCATTTGAATTTAGGGTATGAATGGCTACTGAAGACAGAATATAGAAGGAATTCTCTGGCTACCTGAGTTTAGTATGCTAAAAGGAATATTAAATATATCTGGTGTAAAAGCAATCTTACAGTAGTGTTTGCCCATTGTTAAATGGAAAGGATACAGTTGTCAAAAGTAACACAAAAGAGACTGAAATGCAGAATAAATATTTCAGCTCTGGGACTGTGAAAAAGCCAGATGTGGTCATATCATGTGACGATGATGTGAAATGTTACACTAAAAACAACAAATGCAGTGTGTTCCAAGTACCAGCTATCTAGGCTGTGTATTTTATTTAAAAATGCATGTAGGTATGTTAGGGGGAAAAAAAGAGCCTAAAAAGCTTTTATAGGCCATTTATTATTATTTGTAATAAATCTTAGATTGCTGAGATAGATCCTGAGCATTGGATGGAAGTCAAAGTTATGTCCATATTTTGCTTTCAAATGAACAGCATCTACTTGGATTTCTCCAAGGCTTTTCATACAGTCTCCCACAGCCTCCTCCTCAAAGAAACTTATGCATGACAGTCTAGACAAGAGGTCTGTGTGGTGGGTGGGGAACTGGCTGACCAGCAGCACACAGAGAGTGGTGATGAGCAGCTCCTTTCCAAACCAGCAACCTGTCACAAGTGGGGTCTCCCTGGGATCAATAATGGGCCTAATGCTGTTTAATATCTTCAAACTGATCTGGATGATGGGATCAGGGACACCCTGATGAAGTTTGCCAAGGATACCAAACTGAGAGGGGGAACGAGCACTTTGTAAGGGAGAGCCATCCCACAGGAAGATCTGGGTAGGGTGGAAGAGTGGGCCAACAAGAACCTTATGAAGTTCAACAAAGACAAATGTAAGGTCTTGCACCTGGGAAAACTTAATCCAGGAGTCTCACACAGACTGGAATCTACCCAGCCAAGGAACAGCTCTGTGGAAAGGGGCCAGGGGGTCCTGGTGGACAAGCAGCTGAATATAGATGAATGATGTGCTGTTGTGGTAAAGTAAGCCAAGAGATTGCTAGATTGCATCAATAAGGGCATCCCCAGCAGAGATAAAGTCATTTTTCCACTCTGCTCAGCACTTGTGAGGCCGCACCTGGGATACCATGTTCAGTTTTGGTCTCTGCTATACAGAAAAAAAGATGTGGACAAGCTGGAGAAGGCCCAGAGAGGGGCTCCAAAGATAATGAAAGCACAGGAAAACCTGGCATGAGAGAAAAGGATTAGGGAATTGGGTTTGTTCAGTCTCAGGAAAAGAAGACTAAGACCATCTTCCAGTATTTAAACCATGGCTACAGCAAAGACAGAGACACTCCTTTTACAAGGAGTCACATGGAAAAGAAGTAGGTTGATGGATACAAGCTGCTATTGGGTGGATTCCAACTGGACACAATAGGACCACTTTTCACAATGAGAACAGTCAGCCATTGGAATGTTCTTCCCCAGAAGAAGGTGGATTCCCCTAAACTGGACACTTATGAATCAGCTGGGCAGAGTGATGGGCCATGCTTTTGCCAAGAGTGGTTGGACCAGACGATCCCTGAGACCCCTTCCAGCCTGGTATTATTCCATGAATTCTATGATAAATGAGGTAGTCTAGGTAAATATATGCCTCTCTGTCTGACATCAATCTTGGGAAAAGTAATGGGACATCAGATGGAGAAACTGATTAATAAAAAATAGAGGGTAGCATATTTAATGTCGTGCAACATGGTTTATGGACAAAAGAATTTGTCAAATTACTAAGATACCAATTTTTTATGGGTACAGAGGTACGAGGTTAAAGCTGCTAGATCTCAGAAGAGAATTATACAAAATCAGCGTGCCAAACATTAAATTAATTAAAAAACAGCTAAAAGACAAGGCTGATAGGCAGTTTTAAACTGGGAACATTAGGATCATGTGCATTTTATTTGATGTTTTTCCAAAGTTATGTTCCAGATTTCATGCTGCTAATACATTTGGACAATAACTGAGAAAAAAATTAAAAAAAAACTCGTCAAACATGCATATGAAAACTACTGAGAAACTAGTAAATAGTAAAGGGAAGTATCACTCAAGCAAAGCCATTCTAAATCTCTTGGTAAATTTGACAAGGATATTTTTATTGGGCAATGGACAAGGCAGGCTCCACTGAAGGTATATGAGACTGTTCCTGGAAGCAGTTTCTGTGCATGAGACTAGGTTTGCAGTCGAGTGACTTTGGAATATCTATAGAATAATGACTAAAAGTGGTTGGTTCGTTGGTTTTTGTATGAAAAGAAAGCAATTGGAGGTAGATTGTACTTCATATATAAAAAAAGCTGAAATTCCAGTTAACAAACCAGGTGCATATAAATCCTCAATCTTCTGCTTCACATGTAGCCCCGACCTTCTAGTATAGTTCTTGGGGGAGGGAGAGGAAGATGGAAAGAAAGAAAAATGCCACAGCTACAACTGAATGGTCAATTTTATTCAGATCTTGGCCCAACATCATCCAAACCAGGTGGAAGTTAGAACATACACTGGATTTCCCTTGGATTTCTTCCATATGAATAAATGTCCTCCTTATGGAAATTCAGTGAAAGTCAGGGAGAAGAAGGATGCAGGAGAGACAGATGGGAAGGGAAGACTGAGTGCTGCACAGGTGTGCAGCAACCCAACTTTTCAGCACAACCAACGAGACAGTGATCAAGACCTTAATCTGTATTGAAGAGAATTTGTCCCAAATTTATTTCAAGTTTCCCTATCTGGATTACTTATTTATTTACTGCATAACTTATTACAAACATTTAAATCTCAATGTCCATACCTCTGGTGATTCTGTGTCCGTGCTCCTTTGTTGCTATTTAGGTTTGCAATTTGATTGGCGCAAGAAAGAGAGTTGTATAAGGAAGGACTGACCCAGAGAAATGAAATGCATAATATTGCACTGAATGGCTGATTAACTAAAGGTAAGTTTATCATCTGGGGGTTTGCAATTCTCTAGCATGTATAAATTTGGGGGTTCATCATATCTGAATTCTCCTATCATCAAGCTAACTTGATTCTTCACTGTGAGTGTATTTACTTTTCTTTACTTTTCCCAAGAGACATGTTTCCTTAACAGAATAATGTCACCATGCACAAGAAATGCAGCTGTTTTGTGGATCCACCTCAGTGTTAAACATTATTAATCCTTTTATTATTCCCATTAACCATCCATTAGTGATGCACTAGATCATGCTGAATTACAGAGACCTCAGACAGCTTTTTTCTAGAGTATGTCTCTCCTACAAAAAAAAAAAAATCCATGTGTTGCCTCTCTTCATATTTCTCATCTGCCTCCCCTTCTCTGTGGCTGAAAGCTCTTTATGTCTTCTGATCTCAGACATAGGCAGGCACCACCTTGCAAACACATAGGACTGAGAAGGACGTGCTGGGTCTGTGTGCCCAGTTTCCAACTATTGAAAATAAGACATTAAATCATGTGCTTATAATATTTTCACAATTAAAATTAAAATACTTCTGCTTTCTTTGTTTTGACTCTATAATTGTCATTGAAAACCTGTTCTTAAATGCCATGTGTTAATTTTCTCTCTATTTGTCAGGCTAAATGCATTCATGGTCAGTTTATATCCATCTGTTTTCCTGCTGATGCCATCTCCTGAGTTAAATAATGTGAGTTTTATTTTACAATCATTTTATGGACAGTAACATGTCCTTCCTTCCCTTTCAGTTCAGTAGGGGCAGCAGTCTAAACCAACCTAGCTCTATTCATAGCATCCCTTAAAACAAAACTTCCACTTATTTCAATATGTTTCTAGGACTTCTAGAAATATAATTAATTATAATAGAAATATAATCCCCACACCACATTAAATGCACCTTTCTTTGAGGCAGGTGGCCAGAACTGAACATTGTTTTTCAGAGAAGGTCCCTTAAGTGCACAGCATCACAACCTTAGATCTCTCTGGTCTCTCTTTCACTTTCATATCCCAGAACTGAGTTACCTTTTTAAACAAATACATCAAACCAGTAGCTCAAATTTATACTGTTTTGCTAGTATACAAAATTTTTTCTCATCTGCTTCTGCTTCTAACTTATGACAGCCCCCCTGTTATTATTAGTCCCTAAAATCAGTTCATACTTTATTCTATTAAAATTAATCTCATTTCTATTGTTCCTGCTCTCAAGACATTGCAATTTTTCGTTACATAAAATCCCGGTTCTCTGCTGTACTGAAACTGCCTCCCAACTTTGAGTTATCATTAAATCTTGTTAGCAAACTGTAACTTTATGTGGCACCCACTTTTCCACAATAATTAAAGTGTTCTACTTTCTTTACAGCTGGTGTTGCTGTGTGCTGAGCTACTGCAGCCATGCCTTTCTGTAAGAAAAAGCACACCAATCAGAAAATATCCAGGTTCTTAATGACTCATATCAGGATAAAATTCCAAGTTTCAGTGCATGATCACAAGTTAGCCTTGCACTAGCATATTCCTGTAAATGCAAAACACACAATATTGTCGTTTCACTTCAGTTTCAGCACAAAAAATAGGTTTACAATGCTATAAAACTCGAATACTTGATTGTTTCCCTCCTACCGATGCATTGAAGCAAAAAATAACCTTTTCAATATCTTTTATCACTAAAGAATGCCAACTGCTCCAGGGAATTAACCCACCTAATGCATTCAGAATCTTTTCTTGCAAATTCTATTTCAGAAAGTTTGCTTATATTTTAGAAAATGCAGCTAGGGGAAAGATGGAGGAGATGGGGATAATATTTCCACTTGGTTGCCACATCGAAGTTGCCTCTTTCTTTTCTTGTGAGCTCAAATATCTCGCTCTTGAGGGTTAATACTCATTATTACACTTGTTGTGAATTTCCAAATGCATTTGACATTTGGTTTGAGTTTGTTCTTCCTGCTGATAAAGAAAGCACATACCCTTGAAGTTAAGGATGAATAAGATTTTAAGTCCTTGTGCTAAAGAACAAAACCTAAACAAAGGGATAGTTGTGGTGCAGCTTGACAGTATGATACCAAGATCTAATTCTTATTCATCGTAAGACAAAACATCTTTCAGTTTTTCTTGTCTTTGACTTCACCTCTTGGACTTCCTTATAAAAGATGAAATACATCTTCCTCTTTATACCCAACTATACAATAGGTGTCCTAGTTTAAAAGAGAACAGACAACAAACCAAGAGAACTGGGAGGCTGACAGCAGGGAAGTCCATCCCCCTGAAGGCAAAACGCACTGCTTTTTTATTAAAGTGTGTCATGGACATGCTAAAAGGTATTTACAGCCCTCAGTCACAGTATTTTAAAAACACCTGCTGTGTCAAAATGTTTCTGAGGAGGGATGGACTACACTAAGATGTGGAAAATTGATCTTCTGTTCCTCTTTCCTTTGTCTATTCCTGTCAATCATACGTTTCAGAAACCAATTATTCTTACGCTAGCAAAATACATTTAGCCTTGCAGTTGTTGTGGGCATATGCTATAACCGACAGTCAGTGGTGTGGGACTTTATATGCACATATTTAAATATCTCAGTCATGTAGTACAATTTTTGGCTGGTTTTGCTACACTCCAAGATCATCTTAGCTTAACAAAGTAAAAATCTTTTTTTTTGAGATAGTGTCCATTTTCTCAAAAGGATCTATTCAAAGGCTTCATCCCAGAAAACTGTGAGGACACTGTATCACTGTAAATATGTCCCAGGCTCAAACTATCATACTTGTAATATGCCACAGGAAATATCTGAGCTGGCAGCATGGCTTACAAACCGTTATTGTCAAGGTATTGCCAGGAATTCCATGGGATTTAAGTTTTTACTTTCCCCTAAAAGCACTGAGTGACAGTTTTTGAAAGATTATCTATATTTCAACATTGTGCTTTTTGTTTTCTTTCTTCTTTTTAGCTTATTATGTGTTCTAACTTTTTGTATACCTTTTAACTGTTGTTGGACTATCCAGAGCATGGAACAGCTGACTGCATCCAGGGGCATGGGGGCAGATAACATATTGGGTCAAAGAGAGTACCAAAAAAATTTTTTATAAATTCAGGGGGTTTTGTCCATTCAGGTGGCAGGGCTTTCTTGGCTGACTGATGAACTATGAAGAGGACACTGCATGGCTGATATACAGCTGCCAAGCTATCCACACATGTTCAATAGTTACAAAAACAACTACAAAATTTTTTTCCACAGGGATGCACAGCATCAGCTGTGTGAAGTGGGGCACACTGGCCGTATTTTGTAAAATGCTTCTGTGGATGTTGGTTTACTGCCAACTAAGAGGATCACCATGGGAAACAAAGAACAAACCCTTCTGGAATACAGCTACTCATTTTGAAATCGTGCATCTAAAAGCTGATTATTCCTTTCTTGCATGACAACCTCTCCAAAAGCACCTTTTGCCATGCAGCACGAACATCAATGTTTTATTTTTCCAATTTTCAAAGACCACAAGTGCTTTTTACTGATACAAATGTGAATAGAATATTTTGGTGTGCCTCGACATGCTGTACTAACCCACAAATAAATAAGCAGTCACAACAAATTTTCTCCTGCATCATATCAACATTTGATGTGGCACAAATATAGCAATATGCCTGAGGAAACTTCATGCTTAAAGAGAATATATGTTTCAAATAAAAAGTGTAATCTTGTTTATATTTTACTGGGAAACAATATATGGACAGGTAAAATAAATAACTAAAAAGCAGAGATGAACAAATTCAGAGACAGAACAGAAACAGAAATAGAACTATACATTTTTTCACTACCAAAATTTTAATCCATAACATATATACCAGTTTTGCTATTCCACTATTTCTTGAATAAACTTGCCATTAGATAGCTTGGACATTATACAGCTGCCTAAATTTAGGTGCCTGGTGCCATCCTGGATTATCCAACTTCACCTTCATCTGCCCTTCTGGAAGCACATGAATCTCCTGTAAGTTCTGTGACACATCTTCCTGCTCCAGGCTGACACGTCAGATACTCTTGCATGTACACAGTGACCCTAAGTATCCACATTAGCCAAGAAAATCCCATTCTGCGCCTCGGTCCCACAACTGGACATCTAAATTTAGGAACCCACAAACTCAACATGAATTGTACCTGCTTTGAGCCATTGGGGTTGTAGTAGGATACCAGAGACATGGTACTGGCTGATATAACATGGGGCTTGAGGGAGATTCGTGCCCTCCTGGAGCAACCACAAAGTGCCCTCTGGGACACTTAAATAGTACTCAACACCTATTTGTTGACAATCAAATCACACCCATTAATTTCTCTGGGCTTTTCCAATGTATCCAAGTGTTTTTCATCAGGACTGTATTTTGCATTTATTTACAAACAACAACAAATATGTAAAGCTTATAATAATACAGAAATAAGATCATACGAGTTCAGCAACAGCCTGGCCCTTTCTAACTTACATTATTTGCAGAGGATTTAGCTGATTTTGTCATTTTCTGGTGTGCACAGACCATACAAGCAAAGCATTTAAAGTTCAAATGCAGAAATTTGGCCACAGCTACAAACAAATTGACTAGTCTTAGCAATGAAATGTTAATTGGTGTCTGAGAGACTCAGTTCACAATAATAAAAGAGCACACAATGCTTAATCCTTGCCAATTTAGAAATTTTTAGCAGATATGATTATCAAAAGAATGAGTATACAGGGCGTTTTCATACGTAGTATGTAATCAAAGAGTCACCAACAGCCTCGCCTGCAAGGAGGGATCTGTGAACACAGAGCTGCCATACCTAGTTGTTGTTAGGGGTTTCTTTTTCTCTGAGGCAGAGACCTCACAACTGTATTTAGTAAAAACATAATCCTTCTTCTTCAGTTCTCCATATCATTTCTTAATTTCTCAAATTCCCAGCCTAGAAATGTTTGCCATTACAAACTGCTATGAGCAGTAGCCTGGTAAGAATGGTCCTCTTGCAACTTATACTTGATCTTCCACACTGATTCAATACGAAAGCAAAACACTGAGATTAAAATGTCAAACTGAAAGACTTTATGCTGTGAGCTGAAGTTACTTAGAGAAAAAAAATGGGTGGCCAGACCAAAGTTTCTCAAGCTTTATAGGGAGAGGAAGGAGGCAGGATGCAAGGAAGGGGAAGCACATGCAGCCCCTGCCTTTTATGAACTCTGCCTTAAGCCAGATTCAAGTTCTGCAGAAATCACTTGATGCAGATGGGAGAAAGTAGCAACTACTTCCAATAAGTTAGAAAACGGAACTGAGAAGTAAAAGTACTGTAACATTCCTGCTGTTGTTCTTCTGAGACCTTATACCAGCTGCACACCTCATACACCCAATCCAAGTAATCTGAAGTTTAAAAGAAGGTCCCTATGCCCAGAAGGGTTCCCACAGGCATCTTGGACATAGTTTTTGTGTGTGCACACATCTGTACACTTGTTTCCAGTCTATAGGCTCAGATTTTACACGAGACCAAACTCACGGCACATCCAACATAAAGTCTCCCTAACAGTCCACCAAAAGGGCAGACACATCTCAGACTCAACACCTGGAGACAGTGGTGCTTGAAATCTGGCACTGCACACCCAGATCAGCAGCTGTGGACACGGAGGTCCCTCATAGCTGGGGCTGGACCCCCGGGGGAAGGTAATATGGTACAGAACTGAGCAATCTTGTGGGTTTAACGTGTGCTCCTACACAGGTGACTGAGGTTCATCGCTCCCCACTGACTCCGTGTTGCCTCTGCAGAGCAATTACACCCCAATACCAAGTGCAGGACTAACCTAGAGACAGCCAGCAGAAAACACTGAGCGTCAGGTTTCATCCATCACCCTGTGTTCACAGCATGCACAAAGCCGAGCCTGCTCTGAACGCGGCTGCATTGCAGAGAGTGAAGCAGTCTCCGGCCACGAAGAAGCTTGAAAACCTGTGAAATGAGCTGATTGTGTGACTGCTTCAGCCAAAACACCCTGACCACCCCTCTGCATAATAACCATGCTGGGAACCATTTTCCATCACAAATGCTTAAGCTGATACATTGTTGTCAACTGAGGCTACAGGAAAATATTTTTATTGCATTATGAATGACTTTTCATTTTGCTAGCATAAGGGCAAGATTTGGGGTTGGCCATATGAAAAATACTTTAAATCTGATGGATAAACAGATGTTTTCAGATAACTGGCAATTAAATTATTCATAATGTTGACACGTTGCCATCAGATTTCCACATTAAGAGGAGTACTTTTTCCTACTCAACCAATATTAACCACTCTGGCAACTCCTGTTTTGGAACATTTAATGCAAAAGGATGTGCTCTTCTGCTCTTCACACATGAAAAAAAAATTAGTAAAGAAATTCTTTACATATTCACCCAGATGACCGTGATTACAAGGCGTGCATAAATATGCTTCCCCTTGCGACATCTATACTGCTCGCCACACTAGTTTTCAAGTGCATGCAACATTCTGCTAAAGGGCAGGAAAGCTGGTAAACTATTAATTGTACCTGCTCACTATCAGTGAAAACACACAGTATCTCAAACTTACATTTTGTGGCCTGTATTTTGTGAGTAAATCAGAAAACAGTGAAACCCAAAGATGCTTACATTTCCTGGATAACAGCTCATTAAGATTCTTTTCCGCCTCAGTGGCAGAGCTGTGACACTTGCACCAGAGCTCTATCAGATCCTCCAGACTGATATCATTTCAATCAGAACGTGAATTTCATGACTGCAGAAGGTCGTCAAGTCAAATACTGTGTCTGATTTTTAAAAGGGTTGGATAATTTTATGACCATTAATAACACTTGCAGTTCTGCATGTTAAGACAAGGTAATCAAATGTCACGCTTCGGAGTGTGGGCTGATTGCCATATAGGTCAGGAAGAATATTTTTGCCAATGTACACCACTGCATAAAATAAACTTCCAAATAAAGTTCAACAAGTGAAAATCTTAATATCAAAAGCTTTAGCTTCTCTATTAAGTCTTGTTTATATTTGGGTACTACATAAAACAAAGGAGGTGTGAAGGATCAAGCAGCTTTAAAAAAGCATCCACGCAAATGTGGTATCTAAAAAGAATCTGATGTGAATCTACTTCACAGTGTTTTAAGGTGTCATGCACGTTCCAAAGATTAAATTTCTACCCGTCTTTGGAAATCTTTCTTACCAAAGAATCACAGAAAATTAAGGTTGAATGAGATTTTGGGAGGTCACCGAGTTCATCTCTGTTATCCAAGGTTGGATCAATTAAATTTGTATCAAACAGATATTTATCTAATCTCTCTTTAGACTTACAGCGATGGAAATCCTACAGACATTTTTTTTACCCAGAATTAGAATTTCTATGTTATTCTCAATTCATAACTTGAATCAGGTAAATTATATGATAAATACAACATATGTGTAATTCGATGTAGGCACAGAATGCTGTTAAAACCATATTTTGTCAAATTTTTGAATTTAGCTGCTAAGTTTCTACTCCTTCTGAAAATGACCAAGGACCTGATCACACCTGAGGGTAGCACACACTATCTGAAAACTAGTAGTTTGTGGCTAAATGAGTGCATTCTCAGAAGCTCTATTTGCTAAAATACATCTGCAGATATTATCATAATATCAGTAATTTATTTTATTTATACAGTCTCCACAGTCTGTCCATTTCTCAACTTTGAAAAAGTCACCTCCCCAAATCTACAGACTTTATCTTTGAAATCTACAAATTTGCCCCAAAAAGGCATATTTTTTTATGATGCATCACACAGGAACCAAAAAAATACCTTTTTTTCTTCAGTTTATAAAAATAACATATAAAAGATTCAGCGTTAAACTAACTGGTATGAAAATTAGATTTCCACATCAAGGAAGTTTGAGAGCTTTTGCAAAGAAGCACGAGGGAGACATGTTTTGTTCATGATGATAAAAACTTTCACAGTTTAATCTGACAACAAGCTTAAAAGACCTTCAGAAATGAAGGTAGGTAGACAGGGTTAGGGTTACCCCTTGACCAAAGAGTTATATCTACATTTCTAAGAGTCCTGAATCTGACAGTGACTTAGACTCTGACAGGTTGTCTATCCAAAAATATGACTCGTTGATATAAACTATATTTTACCTTTTAGATTTAGTCCACAGATTCATGAAGGTCAGTTTAACCACAGCAATAAAAATTAATATCATTATCATTACAATTTCAAAATTAGTTTCAGGAAATTAGTTTCTTTATTTCCAACTGGTTTTCCCTTAAATTTGTGAGAAAGGAAATCTATTTTTTTAGAAACTAAAACTTGTTGGTGTATTACTTTGGTCTACATATCTTGTAAGGATTTAAAATTAGATGTCACACGTTTTCTTTTTATAAACAGAAGAAATTGTTCTTTTAAGACATTAATTTTCTTTAGATATTATTGTAGAGCTAGATGAACTGAATGGCAAAATGGATAAAACTGTCAGATTTTTTAAATCATTATTTTTTATATATTTTCTAATTAATTTATTTGGTCTCTTTGGAACATCAAAAACGGGAAAAATAAGTTTCAGAATTTTTTTTTTTAAGAATTTAAAGCTTACAAGAATATTTTTATGAAACTATAAAATACAGACTGCTATTTTAAGATGAGTAACAGACAGGCAAGCCACTCAAGCATCCATAATTCTAAAGTGCTGTGACTGTAGCCTCCAATTCTTCGTTTTACCTGGTTCTGCTCTTTGTAATTAATCTCATGCTCAGTTTATGCAAGAGGCATGGGGCAGGGGCTGTTATTCTGCTCTAAACCTGCCTGACAAAAACTGAAAATCTTCAGTCAATATCAGAGGGCCTGTCAAAACAGCATAACAGCAAACATGGGGAGCGCAGAATCATGTGGTCCTACACAGCAGAAGCAGTCACAGCAAAATTAGGGCAGGGGTTTGAGCCTGGGTCTAGGAAGGTGTCAGCAAGCTTACATGAGTTTTGATTCCAGGGCACCCAGCTTCTGCCCACTTGATGCAGCAGAAAATTATCTCTGCTGCCTACTCTTTTTAACAAGAGAATCTGCAGATTTTGAGTGCACAGAACCAGGTTCTTCATTGTTCTTTGAGAACAAGAGACAGGCAAACAGTTTATGCTCAGTCATTTCAAAGTTTAAAGAATGCTCTTTTATGTTTTCTTCTGAATTGATGTTAATTTAAATAAAAGCATTGAAACCTGCCTGGAAATTATCTTAATCCTCAGCATTTGGTTGCCTTTATTTTATCCCTTTGTAGGTGTAGACAAGTTTATTTGTGAATTATTTCATTTGAAAGTATCTGTGAAGTTCAGCATATATATAATGGAACATATAGAATGTGAAATGTTCCTGGATATCAAGCTGAGGACATTAAAAAATGCTTTTTGTATGTAAGTGTTGTCAGTTAGCTGGGCTACTAGAAGATCAGACAGCCAAATTAGAGCAACTGGCCAATTTTCTTGTGAAGATTGATGGGAATGACAGAATAATAGAGGACATGCAGTTAGGATCAGATGCAAAGGAAGTCACGACATCAGGAAAGGCACACAAGCTGTGAATTCACAGCAAAAAGTTTATTTCTAAGGCATGGCATGAAAAGAAATGGAAGTCAGAAGAAAAGGCACTAAGTAAATGTCTGCAAAAAAAGCAAAGGTAAGGTGAGTACTTAGAACTGAGTGAGTGGACTAATAGTCTTGGAGAACTGAGTCACTCAATATCAGAAAGCCTGAGAAAGGCTGGGGAGAGGAGGAAGATTATGACTTAACATGCGAGGAAGCTGTTGAACATAAAAATAGAGATGTATCCCTAATAAAAAGATCAATGAAGCACTTTACAGATGCCATTTCTGTTAGAGAAGCTGAGATAAAAGAGAAGTATCTGTCTACAAAACCTGAAAATATTACTAAAAGATTTGTAACAGGTTTGAAAATTGGGAATTATATGATATGTCTATTCCGCGTGTTCTGCTGGTGATATGAGGTAAAAAGGTTCCACAACCAAGAGAGATTAGAAATGTTACCTAGAAATAGAAATATTGCTGTAGCTTTCACTTGCACTTGATGAGGCCAAAGAACACCTTAAAGTGGTTAGGGCACTGAAAAGTCTTGGTGGCTGCACCCCAGATGTCACTTGTCATCCATTGTAGCTGCCAGGATGCAGAGAGGGATTTAGATGAGCATGCAGATGAAAGAAGTAAGACGAGGACCCCAAAGACAATAGTTTGGGATCATGTCATCAAGCTGATTCTGTGAGCCTGCAGAGTCCAGGGGTGGCATCCATCCCGCATAGTCAAGTGTTGTTGATGTCAGGTGTTTCCAGAGGATGAACCTTCCCCATCCCGCTAAGAGGATGTGGTCACTATCTTTCTGGAAGTGGGTCTCTCCCTGCATTGAAAGGGAGCTTCAGGTGCCTGGATCAGTCTTTTCTGTCTAAATTTTAGATTTCCAAGTTAAATCAGGTGAGTTCCATGCAGGCCTTTGGCACAAGCATACAGCTTGGTAAAGACACTCAAATCAAGCCAGAATTATTCAGTGTCTGTAGTGGCTGAAAGGCTGTGTTTTATCTCCTGTCAGAACTCACAGCATGCATTAAGCCAAATGCTTGCTGGTAGGGATGGTAAGTACAAAGCAGGTGGTTAAAAACATATGAGAAAAGTAAAAGTCTACCTGAGGTTGGAGGATGGCTATTAAATTCAGGATAATAAAAGTACCTGATAAAAAGTTAAAATATTCTTGCAGCGAAAATACCATGCAGTGCATAGGAAAATTAAGTTCCACAGTGATTATAGGTAACATGAAAAGAAAACCTGCAATTTTATCTGACAATTGAGGCAGTTAAGTGTAATTTATAGCCAAATAGGGAGTCAAATGATTTTCAGCAGAGAACCTTTAGTGAGGTTAGAAAAAGTAGATCATGGCAACCTTTTAGAGATAAGAGACACCTCCTGAACAAGGCAGAAACATTGATCATGAGGCATTTTAATTACACTGATATTGATTAGGATAACAGGAATGCAATTATAAAGAAGAATACATTCTTAATTGTTACATATTCTTAGGGTAGATGTTTTGTTTCAATTCCTTGAGCAGGTTTTATAGTCCAAGGCTATTTCATGTCTAATACTAAGAAATGAGCTAAATATAAGAAATCACATTTAAGACACACAGTGTCCTGGATCTACTTATTAGCTTATCATTGAGTTTGAAATACTCATGAGAGAATGCTGTGTACTAGAAGTGTTTTGACTTTGAGAAAGAGGACGGTTAAAGAAAGCTAGATGCTCTGAGGAATGTTGATTGGAATTCTATAATGTATGAGAAATCTCCTGAAGAAGGGGAGGAAATATAATATTTAAGAAACAACTGATGAGAAGGTAATTTAAATTCATCTCAAGCAAATAGCTGTTCTGCTGAATAGAGAGTAGAATGTCAAGCAAATTAAATGAAAATATAACAGAATAATAAGTCTAACTCAAAACTGAAAATTGGAGTATGTTTCTTCTCAAACTTTCCAGTTCAATTACATGCCTAAAAGTGACTGCATTTTTCTACCATTAAGAGAGAAAGCCTAAAATAATCTAGGATATAGGAACACATTGCCAACAACCGAAAGCAGATTAAATCAATCACACCTCTTGCACATCATTTAATTGAGAAAATGTCATCAGTGAATTGTCTAATATTCCAGTCTTGTTTATGCTACTGTTAAAATTCTTGATCTTCAATAAAAGCAAATCAAGCAAACAATTCAGCCATGAAATCACACAAGCTTTACAATTCATATTTGTTCTTTCCTCTTCTCAGACTGTGCAGCAGTTCACAGTAGGTGACCTCCCTAGTGTCTAAGTCAGAGACAAAAATCCTTGGCTGAATAGAACAAGAATTTCTGCGTATGAGCATATCCTGGAGAACAGTGTCCAGCAGATATTCTGTATGGACATTTTCTCTTCAAGTTTAGAAACCTGAGAAATGTTCATCTGCATCCTGTATTCTAATAGTCTGAGGACCTGGCCAAATGCTGGTTCAAGGTCAACCTTAGTGTCTTTTTCTTAATTCATCTGACATGTCCCAGGTCAGAAAAGATATATTCAACCACAATATCCAGAAACTATTTTTTGTGCTTGTGCTTGAGCAAAAACTGACATCCTGCAGACCAGATTTACTAGGAAGTCATAAGAGATTAAGTTTTTTCAACTTAAAAAACTGGGGGTTTTTGTCAGAGAGCAGCACTCTCCAGCATGCTAACGCTCTCTTGGTTTTGCAGAAGCCGGAATTGCTGGAAGGAGTTTCAAAGGATTAATGCTGTTCCCAGGACAGAGCCCAAGTACATATATTATACACAAATGCTTACTTTGAATAAAATTATTGCTGTGTTTTTACCCACTAGTATTAGCAGGACTCCTCATCTTAAAGACATCACAGATCCCATAAAATCTGGGCTCTCTCCAGAGTCGTGTAAGCTTCAGCTCCGGCTGTAATTGCACTTTATCCTACGGAGCCCTTACATCTGAAAAAGCCTGCAGCTGTTTAATTCAACTGATATGCATCATTCTAGAAAAAAATTTCCAAGGAATAGAATAGTTGAGGATAGTTTTCTTGTCTTACAGTAACTGTAACCACTGAGACTTCAATTATGTGAGCCCTTGCTTCATAATTAAAACATAATCGCAGTCAGTTGGTGTACATACATCTTGCTCAGCCTCACAGCTGAGTGTGGATCTCTTTGGAAACAAACTCTCCACCAGTAAAGAGGAATCTGAAAAAGTTAAGATCTGTAATAGTGTCAGATCAAATGTGAGACTGAGGTCTTTAAGAGAGGTAACATGAGCTGAACACACCTTTACCTTCCCACTGTCTTCACGGTGAAGTGGCAGAGGACTGGTCAGCTTTATGGCATTATTTGGTCGTGATGGCTTCTCCTTTTGCAAATCAGATGCAAACGGTTAACTCATAAAGTTAACTTCATTATTTTGGTAGCCTTCTTTAAAGATGATCCTGTTCAGAATAATAAACTTCCCACGATGTGGAAACATGGTGGGGGGCTCTTACTATTATATTGCACAACTAATATTTCTCTGCTTTCTCCACAATTTCTAACATTTTTCTATCATATTTACCTTCACACAACCTTTCATTCATAGCTCTGGGGCACCCTTATAATATCAAATCAACTAAGATACCGTTTCCAGGTGGTAAATTTACACCTGATAATATTTAGATGCATAACCTTGCATGAGATGCAATTAGATTTCATCCCACTTTGTAATTCTGTCCTCTAAAACAACTAGTTCTTCCTGTGTTAATAGATCAGACTTTTGAATTACGGTTCCTCCCAGTTTGCACCTTCACATTCCTCCCCACAATGCTCAAGTGAAAAATTAATATTTATATCAGTTCTTAAATCCCTTTGAGGATCTCTATTGACAATTTCCTTTCAAACCAGGAGTCTCACTTCCTAACATAATCCCTTGTTGTTTAACTTTTGGCCAATTTGTTAATTTTCACATAATTACAGCTGTCTTCTCCATATGAATTAATAGTTTCCCATGTGGCATATCTGTTTCTTTTAGAAGATCAAAGAGATTCTTTTGGTTTTTTAACCCTACTGGGAACATATACTAACTTATCAAAAAGTGTTTTAAGTTTGCTCGGCATTCTCATTTTCCCAATTTTAATTTCCTTCACAACTAGTTTTGGCATATTGTGGAGAAGAGTACCATTACTCTCCAAATAGGCCCATTACCTGAATTCTTATTATCTAATCTTATGTGCTAGTCTTCACAGTTAATCTGTTACTTAGACCATCCGATTGATTATAGTAATTTATTTGAATTAAATGTTTCTATTCCTATTTCCATACCTCCTTTTCACAGGCCATCCTGGGTTGACCCTAGAGATTTATCATGTGTTAGTAGTCAGGCAAAGTAGGTCACAGGTGGTTTAAATGTTAGCTAGATGGTGTCCACCCAGTACAAATATTGCATTTCTTGCCCCACACCCTCTTTATTTTAAACAGCTAACAAATGTTTCTTTTAATTTCCTTGATTAGCACAAAATAAACTTGTGTTTTGGCACACCTCACATTTCAGGATTTGTAAGCTGTAGCTTTCTTTACTGATCATATTTGTTTTTCATTCTTTCTTAACTCTTAGCTAATCACCAAAGTCCTGTTGGTAGTGCTATTTTACATGTTTATGTCTGGAAATAATGTCAAAAATCCATATTAAAAGAATAGGTGAAGGGCCATTACAATTTGAATTCACATTTGGACTACTAGTATTTCTAAAAAAGCTTTTTCAAAGGTCAGGTGTGCTTTAGTCTAGCTGACTTCACCAAATATTTTCCTCAATTCACCAAGGCTGATTCTTTGGAACAGAAATGGCCCAATTTTTCTTTTCAAATTACTTTGAAATTTCATATCAATTTTTTGATATGAACTGAGACTTCTCTAGGTCCAAATTTATTTTCTATAGCTAAAGGTGTTTATGATTGAAACTCAACTCTGTACTATTATATGAATTTTCCATCTGAGCATAGCTATCCATGTTTTATTTCTAAAAACTTCTCAATAGAATTTGTTTTGAAATTCATCCAGGTCACCTTTTGATACTTTAGCGGTTTATGTTTTCTCAAATCTTTCCCCTTTCTGGTCTTTGCACACATCAGTACTCATTATTGCTACATGATTTCCCTCCTTAATTCCGTTTTCTTCCTTTAAAACACGTATTTTAATTTTATTTGGATAATTATTACACTGTATTTCTAACAACAGTTATTTATTATTATCTACCCAGCATGCCAGCAATGCCTGCTTTGGTTTTTCGCCTAAGGCTTAGCTCTTTGTGTTATACTTCAAGCATTTGCATTGTTTCTTGTTTCCACCTGCACTTTAACTCCTTTGGAAAAAAATAATTTTTTTGTGAGTAAATACCTTCAATTTGCTAACGGAGAGGTAGCATTTGAGGAAATCTTGGAGCCCTCCAGGCACCAGAAATGTTCCCAAGTTCTAATTGGAAAAAGATTAATGTGGAGCTGTGCCATCCTCCTGCAATACCACATCATCTTGGAACACTTTGCTTCTGCAAGTAATTTTCTTCAGAAAAAAAAAATCACATTAAACAGTAGGTGTCCAAACTAATGGCAGTATTTCAGTTCAGATTATGTGTTAGGTTTTGCATCATGTTCCATCACACAGCACACGTAGGAAGATTCATCATATTCCATCAAACAGTTTTGCTAAATGTCAGGCTTTTAATAAAGGGAAAGGGCAAAAAGTTTTAAAGAGTTTGCATTGCCTTGTTAATCAGCACTTGAATAAGTTTTGAAGAACTCAGTGACTCATTAATTTAAGAGTGAGTTTCTGGAAGCTATAACATATCTGAAATCCAAATTTTCTTTTAACAATCAGGGGACTTCAGCTGCTAGATTTCAAATGTTAAAATGTGTACTTGTATGTGCTGCAAATCTGGTTTGCCTAGAAAATATATGCAGGCAGCAAAGTGATTTATCAATACTGACTAGAAAAAGCTATCACAAGAACAGACTCTGTGAAGTGTTAGTGCTTCCCATAAAACCATCTCCCCACCTGCTCTACAGGACAGACAGAGTTCAGTAGCAGCCATTACCAGCTATTAAAAAGTACATCCTCACTCAAAAAGAGATGAGCAGGACTGACAGTTCAGCATCACTAGGCAAGTAGAGTTGTTGCTCGCCAACCATTACATGACAGACATAAAAAGTCTAAGAAAACTAACAGAAGAAATCTTTTACTGTCATTCTTTGAAATTAAAAATAACCTCACCACTTCTTTTTACTGTAATTCATAATTCTTTGTGAGTTCCCTCACAGTATCTAGCATACAGAATTGAACTCCCCAATGCCTGTACACAGTGGGTAGCATTATTTCATCTGAATAGTTCAATTATCCTCTGTGAGGGTGCTTCAATAACAGCTGCTCAATGGAAGTATGGGTGGCAGAATCAGACCCTCAGCTTATGTGGAGTTCAGCATCCCTTCACTGTTTACTTTGATTAACTACATCACTACACATTTTTGAGAGGAAATGCAATTTTCCCTAGCAGTAACTCAGCAACTTACAGTAAAGGGGTAAAAGCTTTGAGCAGACAATTCTGGGTGTTGGAGATAGTGCAAGTGATAAAATGATGTATAAAATGACATGATAACAAACACTGACCATATCTCTGATTTTTCTTTAGTAGCAGACAATATCATCATTCACACAGCTGTGAGCCATTCAAGAAGGTATTATCCTGTGAGTTCTGACATCAAAAACTTATCGCTTCCAGCCCTACAGTAAAGCAGTTTAGTGGGTAATAAAAATGAGCAGGAAATTTCCAGAGTGGTCTGAGTTGACAGCAGAGACCAAATTTCCACAAAGTGGTACAGTTATATATAATTTATATCTCTCTGCACCATCTAATCCTCCTGAGAAGATTAATTCTGGCAGAAGGCATGCCATGGAAAGACTAAATACCTTGCCTCAGGGTCTGCAGTTTTTATTTCTTCCAGAGGTTCCTCAGGAGTCCTGTTGACAAAGGCCCAAAAAAACTCCATGTTTTTTTCTTTATGTCAGTTTGCAAATCTTCTAGAAGTCCATCTCTATTCCTAATTAAGATGAAGCCCCCGGTTTTGTTCTGTCCTTATTTTTCAATGAGCTTTAAGCTAGACTTCCTGATTGTCATTGCAGGATAGGCTAATAGCTGATAAAGAGAAAAAACTCAGCAGTAGTCTGTAGTATAGTGAAAAGCATAGCACATCTACTATGACCAAGGTTCAATTCTGCCTGTTCACACTGCTGTTATCCTAACACTGCAAGGAGTCAATTAATTAAAAGGTAGCTATGAGCAGAAAAATCGATACTCAATACTCAAGTAAACAATATTCTCGAGTTCTGTTTAAATAGCAACATCGTGCAAACTGCTGTGCCAGAGGCATCCTTTGCAAACTCTGTCCCCAGATCCCCATTTTCGAAATGCTCTCTTTTCATTTCACATTGACAAAAGAAATAAATCATGGAAGATATGGTCTGTGTTGGAAACAGAGCCAAAAAAACCCACCAAGACCCAAGAGCAGGATTCAGTTCTGGACTGCAGACACCTACACATAGGTATGGACCATCTGCTAGGTTTCTGAGCTCCTATTTTAATCAGAAGAGTTCCAGCCCTCTATTTAGCATAAACTTTGAGCGGTATTTGAAACACATGTGAGAGTCGTGTCTGGCCTCCAGCTCCTCTCCTCTTTCCTGTAAGGTGCTGTGTTATATGTGGATATTCTGGATACCTTGTGGCATCTGAAAGTGGCACAAGATGCCTGCATTCAGGAAGCTGAACTGAAATCCTGGTTGACATGGTTAGTGACATCTGCTGAGCCAAATTTCCAGGTTCAACTGACCTTATTGACTAAATGTCCCTTATCTATAATGAATCCTTAGTCACCCAGGGTAGGCAATACTTGCATGAATACACATCTGCATTTGAAATGTTCTGTGTGCATCTGGACTGGCAGATGGAGGACAGGGTGCAGCATGAGATGTTTATATTTAGGCACTTGTATCAAGCCTCCTAATTATGTTGATATATGGATGTGGATGTCTTAATGTAAGGGCTAAGCCCTACTCATGATAACTTTTGTTTCCTGAGACACTTCAGCCACATATCTAAGCTAATAAATTGCCAACTTCATTAAAACTGTCTTTTCAAGGGTCCATCTCCTTTTCAATCATTTTTGAGGGGATAGGTTTTCTTGAAAATCTGGTTTTCCATTCTAAAGTAGCTTCAATATTAAGTTCATCATTCCTCTACTGCCCCTCACTGTACAGTGGATATGTTTTTATATGCCTTTTTGCCACCACAGTCTAGTTTATCTTTCAAATCTTCAGCTCTTTCAATATATCAGAGATCAATATATCCCCTGGCTCCCAATTTCAACTGCAAAAATAATGCAAAAATATTTCAAGTAATATATTGTTTGGCAACAAATTGTTGAAAAATCTCTGTTTGCAAATATTAGATGACTGATTCACTCTGACAGCCCTTCTTTTTTTTTGTCCATTTAAATTTTTCTTTCTCTCACACACTAGTAGACATACAGCAGTACAGCACAAAAAAATTCAGCTCTAAAACACAGCCCCACGAACTTGGAATTACAGCTTTCAATATGGCCTTCATACAGCTATAGTGTTCTCAGCTACCACGTCTTTTAATGAGATGTGTTTGGTCTGGCTTACAATTGCTGAAATACGATCTCTGTCATGGGTACGCAGGTAGCCCTCTTCACTCATCCATCATTCCTCACTCCACGATTATTTAATGTCATGATTCCCTCTGAGGAAAGTGTATGCAGCATACTCAGAGCTCAGTACAGGGTGGGTGATTTTTTCATGAAACAGGTTGTGTTTCCTGGCTTCCACAGAAAGAAGGAAACAATCTTTGTAGCAAAATATCTTTTCACACAAATAAGCAGGGAGGCTAAACCACAGAAAATTTCTGTGCTAGTTTATTTCTGATACATATGGATGCTTTTTCTTTCCTTGCTATTGATTTTCCCTGTACTTTGAAACTGTTTACAACTGTGAGTGCTAGCAGACATTTTTGGGTTTTCTTTACTCTGAAAAGAAAAATTCAGTCTTATCCACCACCTGCCCAACAACTCTGGGCACAGCAGTGTCCCATCCTTTAGATGACTCTAGGTTATAGCAACCACCTAGGGTGCTTCCCTGCCTTAATCTTTTCCTGCCTTTTCTGAGAAATATGTCCGATAGAAGCTCAGTTTCTTGTTTCCTGACTGTATTTTTTTAATATAATTATGTAAGCAGCAGCCCTGCTGGGAGCTGTGAGGTGGTAGGCTTCCCACAGAGGGGTGGTAGGTGGGACTGGGAAGTGAAGTATTTTAATTGTAACACTACACCTGCTTTTCTGATAACCACACTGCCAGTCTGTTTCACTGTGAGTAATTTAGGAGTGGAGTCACACTCACCTACAGAGAGATCTTTTTCCTCACTGAATCCAGTATTTTGAATGTTCCATCAAGTTCATCTTTTTCAAGAGCAATCCACATGGTATTTCAGCTGTTACCCAACACAAAAACTGGTAAGGACAAATCTGTTGGATTTTTGCATGCAGGAAATTTCAGCAGTCATGGGAAGAGTTGCACACATAACGGTGACTCATGGGAAAGAACTTACCAGGCTGGACCCAAACTACTTCATTACCTGGGAACTGGTATCTGCCAGCTGACCCAGTGGCACACAAGAAACTCTGGAAAAACACTGGACTGCTTAGTTAGCGTGCCTTGAATCAGTGAGCATGGGGAAGACTGCATTTTAAATGTCACCCTCCCCATATATAACATATTTATCCTTATAATGGAGAAACTCTGATTTTTAAATTTATTTCTTAAAATAGCTTTAGTTAATACTTCTGGTCTACATAAATAGGCAGGAAGGCTGTAATTTTGTTAAAAACATTATACACTATCATATCCTTGAGAAATTTGATAAGGACTGTCTATGCCACCATAAACATACTAAGTAAAGCCTTTGTATTAACTTCATTTGAAAGATCTTGCTAAGAGCTAAGGCACATAACATTGGAATTGAATTACAGTGGTCTAATAAATTATCAGCCATTAGCTGAATTTACTTAATTGCCTGTGGGCATGCTTTTAGTCCACCCCAATTGTGAGGTAATAAACGTCAGTGAGAGGGATTTCAGAACATTCAAAGCCTATATGACCATAAGGAGTCTAAATACTTTGTTGGACTGGTGCCCAGGTCCTCATATGATATTAGATAGATCAACAAGTGATTTTTCAATTCATGTTTATAATATTATTTGTGATATGCTACTTGAACCACAGATAAAGAGCAAAAGGTAGAAAAGCTGAGGGACATGAGGGGGAAGAAAGAGGTACTGATGGGTCTCAAATTTGGAAGGCCTGAAAATCCTTGTCAAAATAGGTTTGAAATTGCCAAAAGTAAGGGAAGAAAATGGGGGGAAAAACAACCAACCAGCCAACAACAACAAAACAAACAAAACAAAACAAAGGCTTGCCAAGATAGAAGGCAGAGGGCTTTCAATACTGCACTATCTAAAAATACAGATTAAATGACTTTATTGAAGATCTACTATGGTGTTTAAGTCCTACTTTTTGTTTATCTTATGGTATTTTTATCTGGCCAGAAATGGGAACATGATTCCATTTATTTAAATAAGTTTATCTATTTTGAAATACATATGGATATTTTTATTGGTCCAGCACGTTTCAAAATTGCAAAGTTAACATAAATAAAAATTCTATTGTGAACATTTAATTAACAATAAAATCTCCAGAGTATTTCTGACTAGATAAAAATCTGATTTAATTAATTCATGTGAATCTATAAAGACGACTTGATTATCACTTGGATTTCCATTCACAACTTTAAAACACTGAACATTCCTATCACTCATGCTCTACCATGTCATGTGAAAACACATTTAGCAGTACCCAGTACCAATACATCTTTGGTCTTTACAGTCTTATAATGAGGTGTGACTTTGCAGTAATTTTTTATATGTAGAAATGGATTTTGATGTAATTACTGTGTAGGAATAAAAGGGTGGTGTGATTAATTGTTATTGTTTCTGAAGCTGGGAAAATATTGTAAAATTAAAAATTAACTTCTCATGGTCTTACTTATCTGGATTCTTTCAGACTTCTGACATCTGCTTTCTGTAAGAAACTTTACTGGAAAATTATTAGTTCACGTGCTTGGATAGTCATGAAAATGTGAATGATAAACATGGACATGCAAATATTCACATAAGAATATGGCATTTATATGTGAAGGGGAATACCATTTGACACAGATAAAAGAGCCACTTAATGAGCCATAAAAAAAATTTCAATCATATTATTTGCAGCTGGAGTGAACCGTACACATATTACTGAGTTCCAATCACAACATCACTGCATATGCTACATCAAATACACCTTTTTAAGAAATAAATACTCTTTGGCATAGCAGGATTAGATAGAGTCACTCAGCCAGAGCTCTGCTAGATGAAAATTTGGCTAGATATTTACCAACTAACACTTCATTTATGCCCCTTCATTCACTTGTCTTTTTGGTCCTTCTTTCACATCCATTTCATTTTTCAGTGCATGAAGCCCTTGTCAAACTTTCCAAATAGCCATCACTTCGAACATCCAAGTATATGCATGCACTTATACACACGCATTGTACACACATTTCATTTGTACATAGGTTCATAGTGCCTGTAAATAGGTACCACTACTAGAACATCATACATGAAACAGAAATTGATATTCAGTAGACACAGAAGTAAAACACAAATAAATTATTAGAACTGTGCTGTTAAAATTTGTTAAAGGCAAGAACAGTATTAAAATATTTCAGCATGGAAATTTAACACAGATTTGAATTTACTACAGGAAAAACAGACCTTTCCATTAGTGAGGTTCATTTTGGTTTGACCTCCCAACCTCTCCACAAAACTATAGTCTCCTTCCATCTGTTACCCCAGTGTGACAGGCCAATAGGTTACTATCAAAATACCTCTGCTCTTTCCCTTTCTTCTGTTCCTCAGCCCATTTCTCTTGAAAAATAAAAGGATTTTAAAATTGAAATTCATTATTTAAATTTTATGTCTTGAAATTTAAGGTTTCAAACTGAAGCAACATACAGTCTTAAAATGCAGTACTCAAAATAGATGTAATTTAATTGCCAACGAATGATGTCCCACAAAATGCAAAAGAATTATCTTTCATGGATAAAAATGCCTCTAATCAGTATTTCAGAGAACCATAGAATAACTTGGGTTGGAAGGAACCTAAAAGACCACCTAGTTTCACACCCCCTGCCATGGCAGGGAAACCTTCCACTAGACCACCTTTCTCAAAGCCCCATCCAACCTGGCCTTGAACACTTCCAGGGACGGGGGAATCACAGCTTCTCTGGGCAACATGATCCAGTGCAACTCCACCCCCACAGTGAAGAATTTCTTCCTAATATCCAATCTAAATATACCCTCTCTCAGTTTAAGTCCATTCTTCATTGACTCATCACTAAATGCCCTTGTCAAAAGTCCCTCTGCAGCATTCTTGTAGCCCTCTTTAGGAACTGGAAGGCTGCTATAAGGTATCTCTGGACCTTTATCTTCTCCAGTCTGTATTTACAATAATCAAATGCAAAAAACCGTGAAGAAGCTGTTCAGCACTAAGATTCTCCTCACCTGAGTTCCCTTTGAACTAAATTTTCATTGCAAGATAAGTTCTGTACTGCCATTTTTTTGTATGGATATGGACAAGCAAAGGAATGGATAACAAAGACATACAAAGGAAGCAATAGCAGGAGGGAGGAAGGGAAGGGAGAACTGGGGAAGATGGGAGGGAGAGGGGAAGGGAGAGATAAAATCTACTATAAAATCTAACAATCTAAAAAAAAATCTAAAAGAAAGATGATATATTCTGGAATCAACAGCTAGTATTTCTACAGAACAATTAAACCAAATGCTTGCAAATGACCTAAAAGTAGGTATGGGATGCAAAATAGTCAATCACACAATGTCCAGCATGTCTCCAATTCAAAGCAAATGTGAAAAGGCAACTGCTGCAAACACGTATCAGCTAAAACAGGTTCACTGTTGAGGAAGATGTAGCTCTGTGTTTAAATTGGCTCACCCCCACTGAAACTTGTTGACACTTTTTCAAAGCAGGTGAATTTAAGAGGTGCAGAGAACTACTAGAATGATGACCAGAAATTGGACACTATCTCAAGAGAGAAGAATAAAAGAGTTTTGCTTGTTCAGCAGAGTAAAGCAAGACTGAGAAGAGATATGACCATAAACATATCATGAAGGGACAGATGTCAGTGGGTGAAGGGACAGATGTCAGTGGGTGAAAGACCTGAAAATGCTCAAAAATTATGTCAGCACAAAAATAAAAAAGTGTAAACTGAGTATGATAGTATGCTTAGGCTGTAAATTACAAGGTTGTGTTATGTGTATTTTGCATTAGATAATGGATTCATGGCCCCAAGGGGCCTGGTGTGAATTCCACATTCCTAACCAAGTTTTACTTTTAGGAATTTGCCCACAGCTACTGAAAGTTTTACTCCTGGGACAGGCAGTCACCACACTTCAGTTAAACGAAGCTGTCATGGTGAGTTACAGAGAAAAAGGTAGCATGTCAATTAAGCATAATGATGGGGCAATTAGCTTTTCATTTCAACTTTCTAAATATGTGCCATGGAATAACTAAAAGGATGCAAGAAATTTAATCTCTTCATCCTCTATTAAAAAATGGAGTATGTGAAGAAATGAAAAATATTTGACTACTCAGAAAATCTATTTGTCTTCTTTGTTCAGCGTCTCCTTTTATTGATCACTATCAGTGCTGACAAATAGCGTGAAGCTGTGATTCTGAATTGATATTTAATTAAAATGAAGATCTATTCTAATTGTATGGTAAACACATCAGAGTTCTGCATGTAAATAATGTCAACAGATGTGGGATAAGAGAGGAATTTTAAATAAGTGTTAGAAAGTTTGCAAAGGGGCTAGGGAGCAAATCATGCAGAGAAAAGCAATAATTAAATTCTGTCTCTAATTTATTTTTACATTGGATTCCACTCTTATTACACTGAAGTTTAAAGACTGATTTCTTATTCTCCTTACTAGAATGAATAAATTACATGTACGATATGGGGTTTAGGGGGGGTTAAAGCACAAAAGTAATGTTTTCTTCATCAAAGTGTGAAACCTATTTGTAGTATGAGTAGAGCATGTGTCTTCATGACATTGAAACTTACAAAATGAAATTACTGAAGTGCCTTATAGAGAATGGTGTTTTTCAGAGAACATTTTGTCTTTCAAGCCTGGTCAGCAACATTCTGTCACTGTGCCCTTTCTCCAAACTCATATATATCATTAATGGGGAGCACTGAACTGGTCTGTTGACTACTCAGAAGTCTGTTTTCTTTTTTCAGATCCTCTACAAGCAGATAGGAACAGCCTCACATTTTCAAACCCTGGTTTTCTCAGCCTCAGACATCCTGATATCTTCTGGAGGGACAGCACAGAGGAATTTAAGCAATTCAGGAGGTTCCTGGAGTGCACTGATGATAACTTCCTCTTTTGAGAGATAGAAGAGTCTATGAGAAGAAGTGCTTTGCTGGACTTCATGCTCACAATGAGCAGCTTGTTGGAGATGCGAAGGTCAAAGGCAGCTATGGCTGCAGCAACCACGAGATGGTGGTGGACTTCAGGGCAGAGAGGAGAGTGAAAAGTAAGCACATACTACTGGAGAGGGGGAATGAGGAAGACAGCATGACACTTTTCTCAGTGGTGCCCTCTAACAGGACCAGAGGCAAAGGGCAAAAAGTAAAACACAGGAGGTTCCTCGTGAAGATCAGGAAGCACTTTTTCCTGTGAGGGTGACTGAGCGCTGGCAGAGGTTGGCCAGGAAGGTTATGGAGTCTCCATACTTGGTGATATTTAAAAGCGACCACATTGTCCTGGGCAATTGCCTTTAGGTGGTGCTGCTCGAGCAGGGGTGTTGGACCAGATGATGTACTGACCTATTCTTTTCCCTAATGATACAAGAAACGCCTGCAGCATCTTCGATGGGTTTTAGTAGTACCTATATGAACAAATAGCTCATGAATAGTTCTCATACATGAGTGAAGAATAAAGTGCTCAGGAGTAGAGTGTATGCATACACTCATAACAGCTTTTATGTGTTTTGTCATCATTTAGGGAAGAGATCAAAGAGAAAAAAGTTTGAAGGAAATTATCTCTGTAATTATATGGTCTGTGTGTCAGTTTTTCCCCTCAGCTGCAATTCTAGGATTCAAATTATATTCAGTAGGAAGCCTTCGCTGTTTTTACTGGCACCAAAAAAGTGCTTGAGAAAAATATGTGTTTATTAAATCACAGTTCTTAAATTTTATTAGTTTTAGTAAGTGGGTTTTTCTACGTAATTTTTAGTTTCATTTTAAGACTTTTTATTTACATACCACTTTCTGCTGTAATTTTTACTTCAAAATGACAAATCTTCACAACCCAGTCAGCCTTAAGCGGAATTTTTTATTCTTCTTTCTTATCATAAGTGTGCTTAACCATAGTGTAATTACATTAACTGTTCTGTCGTGTTTATCTCTGCAAGGACAAAAAGCCATCAAAAGTAATCATGTCTGTAGTAGAATGCAATGCCAGCATGTTACTAACCTGTGAATTATTTCTTCTACTGTGGGATATTAAAATACATCTGACTTCAGCCCAGTAACCTCAGTTAATGTCTGTGGGAGTTACTTTTCCACTTTGTGTCTCAAAGCAGAGAAATGAGACTGCCTGGGCTAAACAGTAAGGTGTGAAAGCTCCACTAACTTCAGTCATAGTTTAAACAGGAAGAAGGTATCAGTCTAAATTCCAGAATGAAAAGGTTTTAGCACCAAAGGCCTTGGTCAGGTAGCACAGACATGGTTAAATTACCACAGGGAGCTAAACCATGGGAAGTAAATGTACCTTTTCGTGAAAGAGCTTATTTTTCTGCATTTTACCTCAGTCGGAGACACGCAAAGAATAAGAAAAGAGTCAGGCACTGTGTCTTAGGTGAAACACTTTCAGCTGAATATCTGGTGCATATCTCAGCCTTAGGGAGTGGTTCCTGCATACAAAGATGGGGTTTAGGGGTGAATCCTCAGAGGTGTGTGCATGCATGTGCCCTCACCACATCCCTGAATGGCCAGACTGTCTCTCATCAGCAATCTAACTGATAATTTAGTAATCATTAATATAAAAGCACCAGCTTTTTTCTTTTACCTCTACTGTAAAAGCTTTGCTGGATTCCTGCTTCCATATGCATTAATTTACCCTCCTTCCTAATGATAAATATATAGCACATTCAATTTGGCTCATATACTTTTTTACTTTCCTTTTTTTACTCAAAATATATTTTGTCTCACCTATTGAAGAGTGTAAATATATTTCACTCAATTATAGGAAAGTCCATGGTAATTCACCGTTGCCTGAGGCTCTCTGAGTTATACCTCTTTCACTCTTGTGACAAAAACATAATAAGAGTGCTTCAGGGGTAATATTTTCAGTGGCAAGATGTACTTAGAAAACTATACAGTGCTAAAAAATAGAAAGATCCTCTCATAGGCTGGCTTTCTTTCCTGAGATTTAAAACATTCCCATGGCACTCCACACTGAAAATGTTGTTTCTCCAGGTGAAATTTTGTTTGGTTGTGAAACGCAGCCCAGTACAGGTAAAGTTTGACTTCTATATTTGAAAAAATACAAACACAATAGTTAATAACATCTAATTATCAAATCAGTAGAAATAACGCAAAAGCCTATCTGGGGATTGGTGCTCATTCCTTCACTCCTTAAATGTCTACATGGGTAAAAGTTTTCTAGAAATCTAGTGGTACAATTGCTTTTCAACAGAAAATGCCTGCTGGAAAACAGGCAAAATGCTTTGTGAAAGCACAAAAATTTTCATTACCTTTCCTTATAAATTGACATATAGAAAGCCTTCAAATAAGACCAAAATAGAAATTCTTTACCATTTCAAATATAATACCTTTTCTGTTTCAAAATTAGCTGTCGTGAAATGTTAATTTTAGATGCCAGGCTAAGCTAGCATCAGTAATCAAGAAGTTAGTTTGTTTAGCAAACTAAACTGGACTGCAAAGCAAAACACATTTGAAGCACTATATACGAATTTAAAGAGTCCCTATTTACTGTCTCGTTAATGATCTGTTCTCTATTTGATCAAGACCAGTATGTTGTGTTAATGCAAGGTCTGTGGAATTTCAGTGTAAAGGATTTAATTCTGTTTCTTCTTTTTTTTCTTCCTTAATTTGTTGTTGTATCTCTTAATTTCTTAATTTTGTATAATAAGAAATAATGCAATAACATGGCATAGCTGCTGATTGTTCTTCAGTTGTAGCAGAAGCACTGTAGAGACAGAATAAAATGTGCTGGATAATGTAGAGAGAGGGAAACAAATGAGTCGGGTAGAATTAGGTTAGTAAGTAGTAGTTAATTCCAGTAGTGATACATTTTGATTTCCAAACTAAACAGACCTAGAAAAGAAATCCAGTACCTTTTGAAGAAGTCAAGGGTAAACCTATGGATATAGACCTGGACACTATGAGCTCTTACTTCTATTTGAGGAGCCATATTGAGCCATTATCCAAACTGATGTTGGTTCCATAAAAATAAAGAGGTTGAGAATCTTAGGTTCCTTTCTTTCAAATAAATCCATGAGGATTCCAGAAACAATCAATACTGAGCCCAACCACTGACAGCCCAAATACATACACGTAGATCAAAAAGACTTTTTAAAAAATTGGGCTGCAAATATAATTTTATAGAGTAAATTAATTTCATCCTTAATTACTACTCCTTTTACAATGGTTTTCTGCATACCTTCATTTAGTAGCTAATATACAAATAGAAAAAGCAAAGGGGTTCAGAGGAATTATTTGTGAAGCATCCACGGAGATTATATTTTTGTTTTGCACTGTACATCTCATTCTAACTGCTACATTCAAATGCAAGGAAGAAAAACATTCATGGTGATGTATTCATCCTTTCAGAGGTTCTGCTTCAATTACCACATATTCACAACTCTTTACAAATCATTAAATACTCAAAAATGACAGAACAGTGAATACACAAAGAGGGAAGAGAAGAAGACATAACAAAAAGTCATAGCCTTTTTAAAGATTATTATCAAACAGAAAGAAAGTCAAAGCTTCCCAAGAAATATAATAACCACAAGTTATTTGTCCATCTCCAGGAATCCCAATAGTAATAAGTTTGGTTTTCAGCTTCAGAGGATCATTTCCCAACATTTTAAGGGTAGATAGAAGAAAAAATACTCTTCCCATCAATTTCTATGATCTGACTATGAGCAGCACAAATTCTTACACAGTAACTAAATATTTCCCAATGGCACAAACAAATTAATAGCTCTGAAAGATGTGTCTCTGGTTTTAAATTATTATTGTCGATACAAAAAGCCAGGGAGTAAAAAGATTTTCTTTTAAATGAAAGAACATGAGGAAAAAAAATTAATAAAAAGTTCAGTCTATCTATGGAATATCTAGTCCCAGATGTTCACCACCAGATGCCGCTTCTTTTCCCTGTTTTCTCCATCCCCTTTATACTTACTACGAACCAGATACAAGTTCCTCCTTCATCCTTATGCTTTCCATCTTTGTTTCCCCGCCTAGAACGACAGACATTTCCTGCCCTCCCTGCTGCCAGTGCCCTGCAGAAGGCTGCAATCCTGGCACAGGCTCTAACACTGGCAGGCAGCTAAAGAACAGAGGATATACTGTATTGGGGAGCTCAAACTCACCGTGGAGTGGCAGGAGAACAGCTCAAGAGCAGGAAAAGTACATTTCCTTGTATTTATTTAAGCTCTGCAATAGCAATGAAGAATAAATCTGGAGATCAGGAGGCAGTTGCCCCTTCTGCTGCCCTGTAAATTATATTCTTGCCAGGCCATTGTGTAAACTCTTTCAGTTTCCTGAGAGATTTCCTGATGGGTCACAGTACTGGAAGTGACACCTACAGCTATTGGAAATAATGGCCCATAGCTGCAGCAAAAGAGAATTAACGGCAGCACTTTTTATTCAGGATAACAGCCTCGTAACCTGCATCATCACTTCAGAGTGAATTCATACAAAACCAAACAAGAAGATAGGTTGTTTGAGCTGTGAGTAAAATGAAAATACCATTTCTTTCCCCCCACATTCTATCATCATTATTTTCCTTTTTTTTCTCTCCTTTTGAGAAAGCAAAATAGTACAGATAAACCTAAATGGATCTGAATAAGAATCACGGTGTTGTACTACTGTAGGCATAGCTTAGAGAAAACCCATTTCTGTCACCAGCGAGTAGTTGAGGGATACATTGCTGAAGACTGAAGCTTTTTTTCCTACAGAAGTGATATCAATATGTTTTCTACAGAATCCTAACTGCGATTTCGGTCTTGATCTAAAAATAAGAAAATAATTCTCCATGACACTTTTTCAATATTGCTGTAGATCTCTTTTTGTATCTCTTCTACAGGATGTGTCAGCTAATGCAGTAACATTTTATCTCTCATGTAATGCTCTGAATCTGATGCACCCAACTAAGCTGTGTTCCCACGGACACGTTGGGTGAAGGAAAAGTCTGGTTTAAATGGAGACAAGAGAAACTGAATATTGCCCCTATCAGGAAATTCCAGCAGTATAGATCAAGCCTCTGTTGTTGTCTTGTGTCATGCCCAAGAAGATACAGAATATATAGCATGAGTGGCATTTGGCTTCAAATGAAGGTGTCTTTAGCTGTGTGTCATCTGTCACCCATATGTGCAAGTTCCCATTATGCTGAGCAGAGATCAACGGCTCCAGTCAGTATCACAGCTCATACAGGTATCCAATTCCCTTTCAAATTACTTAGGGTACCTGTGATAGCTTCAAAGACTTGGTAAATATGTCAGAAAATACACAGGAGAAAAACACTTTACAAGACCAGCAGCTGAAGGATGAGACGCCTGAAGAAGGCTTCTTAAACTTCTCTAACTGACCCTGTTCAAGCGGCTAAATTGCAACTCATGTTGACAGTGAGCTGAACCATTTTCTAGGCTCAATTAACTGTATGGATTAAATTTCTATCGATGACTGTTCAAATCTCCAAGCAAATCCCTCTCTCTTTCTCTAGACTTGTGAAGAGTCCTGTGGAGACAGCTGAACTAGCTCTGTGTAGGAAACAGTTTTGACAGGAAAAGATCGAGCTCAGGTTCTGGGTTTATTTCAGCCTTGGGGACTGCCCCCAGCACGGCCATCCTGCTTGCCCTTTCAGCAGCTCTGTCCATGGATCTCCAGAGAGATACAGGCACAGGAAGCTTTTTGCTAACGTACCTACCTGGCGCTGCCAATTTTTTCTCTCTCATTCCTAGTAATACACATCATTATGCTTTGACATTATTGCTGCCATCTGAATTTTTAAAGTTTTTTATTTCGTGGGTAATTTGCAACATTTAACTTAAATAACTTGTAAACCATAACAACTAGTGAGTAAAGAAAAGAATATCTGCATAACATGTTTGTTCCTCATTAAACAGCAGACTCCTTCAGAATTTATCATTATTATTAAACTAAAATGATTGAAATACACCAAGTTCATTTGGGGTCTTAAACTCTTTGTCAAGTTTCAGTCAAATACTAGAGGAAATGAGACTAGAAATCAGATAAAAGAAGGTTAATAAAAAAATTTCTCATAGAACCTTTGTAAAACAGAGACTTTCTAATGAAGGAAGAAAATTATTAAAAATAGGTGTAAAAATTAATGACAACTACCTGGTGCTATTTAAACAGACAATAATCATTAATAAAAAGGAAGGTTTAACAACTGTGTTTCATCACAAAAAATATTTTACCCACTTTTCACAGTCTGAAACCTTCATCAATCAATAATAGATAATATTTACTCTCTCCTGCTGGGGAGCCTTTTTTTTATATTTTTAATGGAATACATTGAATGTAGGTTACCATAGTTACAGCAGAATTTCAGAATGATTTTTGTTTTATCATAATTGCTGCATATTAGTATATAAACAGCTGAACTCTGTGTTCCACTGGTAGCACTAATTTGTGCCTAGAGACAATTCTCTCCCCTCAGAAAATCGAACAACAGCTTAAAATATGCTGTAAGTTTGTGGTCTTTCCCAGAGGGAGTGGAAAGTTTCTGCAAGTCAAGCTGTTTGTTGTTTAGAGCCTGGGACTGCTGGGATCGGCAGCATAGAAAGGTGAAGCCGCAAAAATCCATCACCAGCAGTAAAGGGAAATTAAAAGTGTTCCCTACCCCACCCCAGACATGTTGAATTATAACCATAATACTTCCCATCACTATTGCTTCTGAGCAGACCTGAACACTAATGAATTTGGCTGGGATTTTTACAGAACCATAAGAGAGTTCAGAAACTAACAAGGAATGCAACATAAGCTCTATAAAGATTCCAGCTTTTATCATCACGGTGTTTTCTAACATAGAAAACTATTGTTCCCAGGTTGCAGAGGTCAGGAAGGAAGAGCTTCTTCGTCATGCATTCCTTATTAATCCCCATAAAGACTAATGCTCATCCGATACCTCCTTTATTCTTTAGAGAGTGGAGTTGTGCAAGTAATTTTTTCCAGGGGGAGTAATTGGATTTTTAATCTCTCCCAGAAATACTGAAAAGCAGGAGATTACAGCATCATGGAAAATTTATGTATGAGGTAAAACGTAAAAAGCCTAACTGAGATCTCAGCTACCAGCAGAAGTGCTTCCTTCAAGGAGTTACATGTGCAGAACTCCCACTGCACTCCCATATTGCTCCATGTTGAGAAGTCAAACTAAACTTCACATAATAAGCTGAGGTACTTGAAAAGCCAACACGTCTCAAATGGTGGCTGTTATGTTCCCTGAGCAAAAGAGAAGTCTTCCAAAACTGATCAATGACTGACAGCCCAACAAGATTTTGTTCTGCCTCTTTTAAAATGCCATGATCCTGCAAGTAAAATGCAAAGGGAAAGATAGTATGTCATATACAATATGGAAGGACAAGAAACTAATGTCAGGTCAAAGATTGCCTCCTCCAGTGTGACAGCAACTTTATGGATCACTGGATTGCAGGAGATAATAGTCTTAACCATGCTACACTTTAATGACTACAGTTTTGTAACAGAAGATGACCTAAGTGACACATTGCATAATGAAGCCCTGGAAAAAAAAGCACATTATCTTAGTAATGCCTATTGTTTTCCTCAGAATCAAAATAGAAAATCTTTTCATTAACATTATAAATGACAAATTACTTTATAAAATCAATTTAAATATGTCTAGTAGTATTTAATCTTCTTTTCATATTATCTTTTTAAAGCTTATGTTTTGAGGATTATTGTTATCAAGACAAGGAATTAAAGCTTCACATTCTTGGGTTTATTCCTGCTCCAGTTTAGAAGGGCCATATCTTCATAATCTTCACCCTTGTGATTTTATGGACAAGAATGCTCAAGAAAATATCTATTTTCCTTTTGAACATGAACTTACATGTTTACACATCAATATTCTTACCTAAAATGCCTCCTCCTCCTTAACAGAACAAAGTGATTTACTCAAGCCTAGTAGGTACAAAGGGTCCCACACACAAAATAACTTTTCTCACACAGTTAGAAAAGCTGAGTACTTTGACTCAAATCCAGAGCTGTCCACAGATCATCCAGGAAGAGAAAATGGGTGACATCTATTGGATAAACTGCTATTTCTATCTCACCAGCTCCAGTTTGGGGCCCATTTACTTTGTGTTTAGAGTTACAGTTGGCAGAATAAGTGGGTTTTGTCATGCTCTGGAGAAGAAGCAGGTGCTTGTGCCCACCAAGGGTGTCTGTTTATTGCTTTTAATGCATCTTTTGATGTTTAGCTCATTTTTCTCCCATTATCCATTCTCAGGTCTTTCATCTAGCAATATACAATACTGACTGCACAAGTGCATCATGAGACCAGTAAGATTTATGTATAATAGTGAAAGAGCACAGAGAAAGTCAGTCTTTATCCTCAAATATTTTATTACAAATAGACAAGTTCAAGACAAAGGATGGGAAAAAAAACCAGCAAAGTGTCTTGTCCAAAATTACATAAGAACAAAGACCAATCTCCTTCATCCTATATACTCTTTATAGACAGCTTTATGGTGACTTTTTTACTAGTGCCTTTGATTAATGTATTTGTACCAGTTTTCTCGTTTTTATTCCATACAAAAAAAACCCCAGAGTATTTTAATGCCTGAGTTGCATGAAACAGAGACTGAAATTTTCAATATCACTCAGCAGTTAACATCCCGCTCTCTAAACTCTTGGCCTTTTTTTTTTGAGACACAAATGAGACATGGAGCACCATGAAATACGTCTAGAATATAAGGCCTAATTTTGACCACTAATGTGCAGGGAATTGGTGTCTCCCACAAACTTCATACAGAATCAGGGCTCTCACTCACAGCATGGGACTCCCAAGTTTTTCTGGACTGAGCTCCTATTTCATGGCATTTATTTTAATATTCTTCACACATTTTTTCTCTCCTAGAAATTCTTTTCTTTCTTCCATATAGCACCTATATATGTTAATGTAGGCTAAACCAGTAACTAATGTGCTGCTTATTTCCTTTCTTCCTCAACTTTACACAACAAAAATACAGAGATGAAGAAACAGACACTGGTAAATAAAGAATCACATGTGTGTAGAGAAGGCACTATAAGCAAGAAAGGATGGGGGAAGGGGAAGGGAAGAGGGAGGTTGTCCTTTAAGAGGTATTGAACCATTGACCTTAAGAGCTTTTTATTCAGGTCCAGAGAGAAGTTGCTAAAGTACCTCACCACAGGAAAGAAATGAGAAATTTTGAGGGCTATTGAGCACTGAATTCTCATGGTGGCTCAGAAAAATGTTACTTAGAACAGGTGTTTCTGTAATTGTGATACATTGAGGAGGTTTGCAGTGTTCAATATCCCCTCAAGACTTGCTAATACCTCTCTAATGTCTCTAGAAACAGTATGCTGGACTGCCAAAGAGTATGGAATAAAATGTCTCTCAAGCCTGGTTGAAGATATTTACAATTCAGCAAACAGACAGCAGATGTTTGCTGTAGAGCTGGCTTTTTACAGAAATGAGGAGGAGTTTTGGAACAGGCCCTAAGAGAACCCACCTCAGTGCAAGTGACTTTCATTATTTAAAAATGTTTGAGGCTACTATCCTGGACCCTCACCTCTCTCACCTCAAACAGAAAGGCAGAGCTTTTACTTCTCAAGCAAAACCTTGGCTGTTTAAGAGATCAACCCGAAGGGCCGGAATTCCCACATAGGACAGGCACAATTTTAAGGCTCTAGGCCCATACATCGTGAGAACAGTTGGGAAGCAATCTTTCCCACAGTTTTAAATCCAGACGCTATTATTATAGCATAAACATAATATGGCCAATTTGCAATTTCAATTAACAATTAAACTATAACTATTTAATAAAAATGGAAAACAGATGGTAAAAATAAAAATAAAATGCCCATGGCTATCAAATTTGCTCAGATTAAATGGAGGAGCAGGAAAGAAAAACACATTCAATAAAAAGTAAAAGATTTACCACCCCTGAGGAGATCTGTGAGGACTAGAAGAGAGAAATTACCAGAATGCATTCTCCCAAAGTAACTTAAGCATTTTTTGTGCTTAGATTCAATACTTCTGTACTGGAAATTTGACGAATACTGTAAATAGGAACAAATATATGGAATATGAGAAAAGTTTGGTGCAACAATGTGGCAAGTGACACTATTAGGTATCATTAAGAGTTTAGCACTGCAGAAGGTACATGAATCATTGAATGGGCTAGGATATTTTCTTACATTTAGAAGAAAAATTGACTAAGTTAGGAGAAAAAGGAGATGGTTTGGTTTTTCACAGTCTCAGATATGTAGGCTTGTTTTTTTGTACTTCAGCTACAGCAGGTACTTGAAGCCCTGACAACCTGCAGTGGGAGTGAACTGTAAATAGGCATGGAACACAACAAGGTCACAGTTTCTGACCTCTGTGATTATCCAGGGATATTTTACTAGCTGCAAGCCATTTTATTTCAAACAAAAGATTCAGAATGGAACTGAATTCAGTATGTCATTTCATACTAGACCGGGGCAAACTGTTCTTGGGAAATATTTTAGCTAATAAATTAGGCCATTTTTTTGTTGGCAGATTATTAGCAAAAGTATTACAACCCCTATAAAAGTGTTCATTTTCTTTAAACCATTGAAGTGCTTTGTACAAACATTTTTCAATCAGCTTGCCTGTTGTAAACTTTTCATTTAATTGTGTCCTTGACTATTCAGCATGCATTATTTCCTATTCAAAGGGTGGGATTGGCAACCTCAGTTTCCTGGCAGTTGCCCTCACTATTTGCCTGAATTTCTAAATGTTCATAAATCGAGTAGAAGAATAGCTGGGGTAAATAAGAGATATCTGCATTCATAAGCAGATGGGTTTGGGTTTGCAGGATTATTGGTTAATGAATGGAGAGCATCCATTCCCAAATTATCCTGCTAACAGGAACACTGGCCAAATGTTCAGTGCAGGTTTGACATGTGTCATTTTAGCAGGTTTTACACGAGTCCCTGTAGTCCAGTGAGGCGCCTGAATCCCACATTGTCATGGATCTACAGCCCTTCTTCCTATGTGTAAGACAAGCCACGATATTTTGCTGCTAATCATGTCTCCCCTCAAGGACTACTGCCTTTGGCTGTAAGTATAGCAGAATTGAAAAGCAATTCAGGACTTGCCAGAATGCCTGACAGTTTCTTCCGCATTTTCCAAGCTCAATTTCAGACAAACAGTACCATGATGATATAGCAAGTACTCAATACCAACATTTCAAGCCTCAGCAGAGAGAAACAGAACTGACGGTAAGGTCCTTAATCAGGATGCATGAACAAGCAACAATTCAGTTTACTCTTGCAAAGCTGTGCTGGGACAAATAAATCTTCCCTTAAAGCTACAGGAGCTGAACTAAAAAAAAAACCAAAAAACAAACAAACAAAAAAGGCAAAACAAACAAACAAAACCTCCCACAAAACCCAAGCCTGACCCTTTTTGAGCCCATTCGTTCAGATAAATCAAACCTGAAGGCTTTTCTGCAAAACTCAAAACCTCACATTCTCACATTTTCCAAGTAATATATTGCACCTTCTGAGCCTTTTTTATATTGTAGTAGTTATGACTTCAGTTGCTGCTTCAGATAATCCTTAAACATCAGGCCTAAACTGGTGACAAAATTGACAGAGGCAATTTTAGCCAGTCCCATCACAAGGGATTACATGACCAGCCATGATTTTACCCTTTCACTCTACACACTAGTACTACAGAGCCCAGAGAGGAGCTCTGCTGTTATACAGCTCTGAAAACCACCTGTCCTGAAAAGGAGGGTATCCTGTCCTGATCAGTGCTCTCATCTGAAGGCATCCCCTGTCAGCAGAGGAGATGTGGCCAGAGCCTGTAGACAAAAACACAAGTTTTAAGAATTCTATGTATATGCTATGACACTCTCTATTGGAACACATAACAGAAACTGGTTTAGGGATTCCAGTTTTCCAAGTTCTCCCTCACTCTATCTATCAGTTCAAACCTCAGCTACAGACAGTTGGCAATTTTAAACATGGGCAAAGACAGACGCTGCCAGAGTGCATAATGCTGCAAAATTCTATCACCACGTTTCTGCATAGCATTGTCCACTGCCTTGTTCCTAAGTGAGACTTTTAAAAATAAAAGGTACTAACTCTTGATGTCTGGACTAGCAGAGCTTCTCTTCCTGTTCTGCCCTCTCTGTGCAGGACACTTGGCTAGATGGGAGCAAGGCAAACACATTTCAATGATGGTAATTTAAGCTGGGAAAAGCCAAATTATAAAGTAATGTTATAAGACCATAATTACCCTAGAACTGTGCCTCATGTTTAACAATAGCTGTCTGCAGTGCCATTAAAATAATGACTTTCAGATTTGCCAAGACTTTTATTGTGAGAAATCCTGGCCACAAAACCTTATAGACCATTTTTTCATTTGGTTTAAATTGGTGTACATCCACTGAAGTCACTGCATGAAGATATGACCTTTATACTCAAAAGACCCAAAACATTCAGCAATTAGGTAAGCAGACAGAGCTCTGGTAACACTGGATATTATGACACATGGCTCAAATTTGCTCAGAGAAGCTGAAGTTATTTAAGCTGATATACTTAAAGGTACAGAAAATTTTGAATGTGTATCATTTATGGGGTCATTTTCACACTTATTTAGACCTGTCACAGAAGAACAAGTCAACAATATGCTGTCAAATATCTGAATACATGCAATTTTAATGATGCTGACTCAGAGAACAAATCTAGTCTTCTTTTCTACAGCCACCCTTAACAGCGTCTCATAAAGTGACAGCATGATGACCATAGCATGCTGTTACACCTTCCTTTTGTTGAAAATATGCCTAAATGAGTTTAAAAAATACTAATTTGATCATCAGAACTTGTCATACTTTTTTGGTACAGAATCACCAATATGTATGTCTTTGTTTTTATCAGGTTGCTACCACAGAGCAAATGCTACTAAGTCAACACTCACTCTCCTAGAGGAGAGGTTGCCCTGACTCTGACATATTCACATATCTAATATCAGAGGCAGAGCAGTGATGTGGCATTGAATGCTGACTTTTCACTGAATTCTATTATAGCTCAGATAACACCTGATTTTCCTTCATGGTTTTCTCCTGGGGCCACCAGGAGAACCATCCAATTCAGCCTCCTGACTACTGTGCTGTCTTTGAATTGCTGCCTTATCCCTAATTGACTTTTTAAATTAATTGCATTATGGACACAGCCCGACTGCACACACTAATAGGCATCAGAGTGTCCACAAGAACAACTGTGGGAAGGGAAGGGAAGGGAAGGGAAGGGAAGGGAAG
>VXBT01022073.1:2217687-2263281 GCA_013400235.1 Oriolus oriolus | reverse complement strand
GGAGGGAAGGGAAGGGAAGGGAAGGGAAGGGAAGGGAAGGGAAGGGAAGGGAAGGGAAGGGAAGGGAAGGGAAGGGAAGGGAAGAAGGGGAAAAACACGATGAGAAAGAGAAATAGGCTGAGAAATAGCTTAAGAATGCCACATGAAAAGCTTCACATGGACATGGACAGTTACAAAGTATTTGCACAAACAAAACCCACCTCTGTCTAAGGCATGCTGGTATCCAGCTAAACTCCCCATTAGTTCACAAAACTTTTGTTTCAATTAATATTGCTTATTAACTAATATTGCTTATTAATTAATACTGCTTATTCTCAGTGTGGGACAATCACAATGCACACTTTCTTTCTGCAAAATTAGTGTATAGAGTTTCATCCTCTGCTCAGTCTTGTTACCATGAAACCAGCTGGTGCCACTTGTGGTGAAAGAATGGATCTGCCTAGTTCTTCTTTTATTCACTATTAGTCATTAAACCTCCTCACATCTTTGCTAGAAACTAGATAATGGATTTAATAGACACTGAAGAGAAAAGAGTGTGACAAACCAGTGCAGACACAAAGCCCCAATTTTCTTCAAATGTTAAGCTGACAATCATTCTCTTGCTTCTATTCTTTTTTCCTCTGCTTAGTCAACAAAGGAATTGAACTAAAGTGTATTGTGTGGTTGCTCCACTGTTGGGGTTTTGCTGAAAGAATTTAAGTTAGACTTTCGCAAGCTTAGACATTAGATTCTGTATTTTAATTTTAAATATTCCTAATTAGGTAAAACTTGTTCTGCACCTAATTTTAGTATAAGAATGGCCATACAAAGTGACAGCCAAAGTCTATCTAACTGAATGTCTTCAGTGCAAGCTGTAAAACTTTGCATTTATTTCATTTATTCAGTCTTCCATTTGTAAATAGAGGCCATTTGTTACACCAGCATACATTTTTGTAAGGCTTAAACATCACACCAGCAATGTAGTTCACAGTTGGTTTGTATGTACCATCTGGGCTTTGTATATAAAATGAGGCACCTAGCCTTAATTTTGGAATCATTTGCGGGAGGATCTATGATGTGCTATGCTGGTTTAGTCTGCTTCATGTTTGGAAGGTAATAATTCAGTAGGATTTCTAGGACTTGGCATTTGGTGTACCATCTGGGGTGGTAAAGGCTCTGCATATGGGAGATGGTATGGTCCCAAATATTCTATCTCTCTAACACCCTTCCCACTAAAGGACACTTTCACTTAAAGAAGCAAAAATCACTGCAAATGTAGTATGCTGCCATGAAAAGGAAAGCCAAAGAAATATATATAGAGTATTTCTACTCATGCAGTATTGCTTCCTCATGATACACTTCTAATATGACAAATAAGTGTGGACTGTAATCACTTAATAGTATTTTTCTCAACTTTCTCCCTTCGTTCTTGTTTCTATTTTCTGCATCACACAAAACTCCCCTCCATTCTTGAGATTTGTACTTCTTTGCTGTTTGGAGACTACCAGGTACCCTTCTACTTGTTAATTAAGCATACATGGAGAGCTATATTTTCAGGTAGTCTAAGCTTTTTCATATTGATTACTAAATTCATGGCAGAAAGGTATTTCAATACTTGAACAGATCCACTGTTTTTAATCTAGCCCAGTGCAGTTTATCCATCTCAATCTTTCTTCACCGCATCTGACCATTTGGCTATCACTTCAGTTTCTTACAGTTCCTTTCATTAATCATTCCAAAAATTAAATTTTGTGCTTTGAATGCCAGAGCTGTATCGACCAGGACTGTTTCTGTGCTCAAAATTAAACTACTATTCTCACATATGATGATTCTCCTTATTCCATGAGGCAATAATACCTATGCACCTATAACTTCACTTGCCCTTTTTCCTGCCCTTTCAAGTTGTGCCCATTATCTGCAACAGTTATAGTTTATTCTCTCATCTTTTACACACTGTTAAATCCTCATTCAGTATTTGCTTCAAATTATACCATCAGTGGTGCCTTGCACTTTTATAATTTATTTATTATTTTATTGCATCAATCTCTGACCCACTGTATTTTTCTTTCCCCACAAGGGCATTTAAACCTCCTCCCAATTTATGCTATGAGTAAATGTCACCAATGAGCTGACGAATTCTTCTTTCCAAATCAGGAATGAAGGTGTTAAACAAGCCCTGATTTACTACCAGCATTGCAACAAATGACTATGTACCTCCCTTCAACTTGATCCATCAATATTCTTTGTTTATGGCCTTTGAGCTAATCTTCAATCCACGTGACAGTCCACATATTTGTCAATTTGAATTAATCGCATGAGATTTCATGGATGCTATACCAAATGCTTTACTCAAGTCAAACTATATTAGGTCTGCCATTTCCTTCTCATTTGCTTATTTGGTAATGCTATCAGAAGAGGCAATCAAATTTGTCTGATAAGATTTATTTTCATAAATCATGCTGCTTACTTCTCATGGTTCTCTTATCCTCCGTTGGCTGTTCTGTGCCTGTAAGGGCAGGTTCTTCTGCACATTGACTCTGATTTTGCTACTTATCCCCCAAAAAGAAAACTCACTGATCAGCATGTTATTCTTGGGGCTCAGCATTAGGTTAGTGATTAATTGCAGCACTAATCAGCAACAGCCTTTTATCTTTATTTCAGTGAACTCTAGATTACATCATTGCACCAAAGGTTGGGTTATTTCTCCCATGTATTATGTGGGGTTTATTGTGGGTTAAAGAAAACCAGCAAAACTAGTAGAACCCAGAGTCAAAGCACAATGTGCTGCTTTTGTGAATTACAGAAAAAATATCAGCCATTTCCAGCTAACACTCTCCTAACATTTGAAAGGTTCATTGCCCAGGAAATAAAATCAAAATCATTTCAAATACCAAGGGCTGTTCTCAGCCACTGCTGTTGCAGTTGCCTCCCTTTTACCTGATATAGCAGAGATTAAACAACAGACCTCCAACATGGAAATAGATTAAACAAGACACTTTATAAAGCCAAACTCCATAGTTAGAACTGTTAACACGATTACAACTTGTGCATTTTGATTTTCGATACGCAGCACATTTACAGAGAGACATCTTCACTGTTACTTTGGCAATGCTACAACTATCCTATTTCTAAGACAACAGAAGAACAGAAAGTCAGAACTAATCTCCCAGTAAAATTTTATGTTCTCTGTACGAAAGTCATGTGGTCACTGGTCTGGTTGAATGAGGCATGTGGGCATTTTGGGTTATTTCTGCTGAATGTTGTTTTTGGCTTTCTGTCAGAATAGCAGTCACTGGACATGGCCCTTCAGTTACCCACCAGCTCCACGTTCTTAAAACGTGTCTGTCCCCAGTGCCCCACTTCTGCCCCCACCATGCACCTTCTGGTACTGTGCTTCACAAACATATATTTATTTCTAAAATGAGTTTCCAGTTCTCACTGGTTTTCAATTTTCCTGTTAGGTGAGACAGATGACAAGAGAGGCAGGTATTCTGGCAATCATCTTATTTAGCTTCAGACATCTAAAGGACAGGTGATGAAGCCCAAATTTCCACTCTAAGCTGCCCTTATTGCCAGAAGTCCTTCTAGTTTCTAGCAGACAATGTGATCCGTCCCAGAGGCCTATTTTGTAATAAAATAATCTCTGCCTAGAATTCAACATCTCCAAAAGATGATATCCATCTATCTCACTACAGTGATGCAAAGGAACTTAGAACAATGAACTACATTTTAGATGCCAAAGTTATGGTGCATGAATCCTACACAGTGTCTCATAAAGGCACATAAAAATAATGTCATAAGATAAACTGATAAAGGTCTTTGTGTCTCAGAAGAGCAACTCCGAGTAAATGATCTCAGCTGAGTGTAAGTCTCAAATGACAACATTTGCCAGCTGCACAAATTCTGTGGATAAGTCATTAAGGGATGATGCTATCAAATTATCTATCTTGTGGTAAAAATAGTTTTACCTTTATCTATTCCACTAGGTCTCTATTGATTAATACTTGATGAGAAGTTATTTGCATGTTTCAAACGTGGTAATGGTCTTTATTAATAACATTACTTCTTGTGTAGGAACACAGGTGTTTCTCTCCTTTTTTTGTTGACACAAAATCAATGCCATGATTTACCCTAAAATTGCATTAAATGACCACTTACTTAAAGATTTTTTTAAAATAATTCATAAATCTGTGGTTTTTTTCCTCTCTAGAGCCTAAACATGGATGCTGAAACAGTTCATTTGTCCACAATTTATCCTGAAAGTGGGTTTGTAGAACTACAAAATTTCTCACCCTTCCTTTCTCTGTCGCCTTCCCTGGTTTTCTTTTCTATCAAAAAGGGACTTATTGTACCTGTCTTGCTTTAGCTCTGAAAATGTATGGGCCAATCTAAAATATATTGCCCTTTCCCCCGAAACAACAATTGACACAATGTAGTCCAGTTCTACTTACACAGGACTGAGAGTTTCGTAGTGATCCATGACCTTGTAAGGCTCATTATTAGATAGATACCAATTTGTCATGCTGCGCCTAGCTATCAGCTTTTCTAGTCACTCACTTCATGCTTCTAGTGGCAAATTATATTTGACTTTCAATTTAAAATCCAGGGTACTTTAATGTAAAACCTCAGTATAATAATGGTGATGAAGCAGCAGGGCATGCAATTTGACAGAATGGATTTTTCTAGTTTATTGTGGCACATTCCCCTCCCCCAACCCCAAAGATAAGAAAAGAAGGAAAGAAAGAAGAAAGGGAAGAAAGAAAGAGAAAAAGAAAGCCAGCAACACTGTCTTGAAACCCTGGTGGAAGCTGGGAAGACTGTAGATATAGCAGCAGGTAGTTATTTAAAAATGGAGGCTCTACTCGAGCCTCTGCAAGCACAACTTAAAATACATTAGATACATCATGACATGCTATAATTCATGAATTCATGAATGAAGATTTAATTCCTTTTTAATGAAAAAAAAAAATGTTCCAACTTCTTTGGCTGAGGTACTGAACTTAATATATGTTACACAGTTCCTGTCAGACATAAGTAATGCTGATCTCTTTTGTCTTGATGCCAAGCACCTGCTATTAAAGGTGTCATAGGCATGAAAACCCTGATACAAGGGACGCATTATTTCAGCACGTTTTAATGAGGATTTGTTTTTTAACAATGCCTTATTCACAACACTGGGCAGGGGGAATTTCCCACTTCAAGCAAAACTGTTGTGTTTTGGGGATTTAATTTTTATTATAGGAATATAGCATGACATTAATTCTGACTGGACAGTATGGAACATTATGGAACATGTTTAATTTACTTTTTTTTCTCCTTTCTTTTTCTACATGTAGCAAAGATCATGCATGCATTTGAAATCTGAGATTCATTTTGAAAATAATTCTGTTCATCAAATTTGGTCACCTAGACATTAAGTAAGCCTGTAAAGCTAATTCTCTAAACCCTTTGAAGAGTCAACAGAAAACCAACTCTAAGAATAACTCAGCCTATCTATTTTAGAATGGGATTCATCCCAACCAACTTCAGACTTTTAATAGTTATGAATTGAAGTTCTAGGAGTACCTTTAAGCATCCTTCTTAGTAAAAATCTAGAAATACGCATTTTTAGAAGATGACTCATCTAACTTATCTTATAGACATACTTTGGGATAAAATCAATTGCCCTCTAGGCATATTTATTGCTCTCTAGCAAGGAAAATACATCAATTGCCCTCTAGGCATATTTATTGCTCTCTAGCAAGGAAAATACTGAGTCTTTTGATCAGACTTGCACATCCAGCTTCAAGTCATACAGTTTACCACAGGTGTTTCCTTATACTTCAACTCTCAAAATCCTGATAAACTGAAGGATCTTGCAGAGAAGCCATGTCTCTCCTGTGAATATCAAAAATTTACTCAGGATGATTAAGTTTCAGATAAACACAATAGTAGACAGCAAGGTTCCATTCTAAAAACTCACCCATGTAATTTCTGGGCATACAATGGCATACAGTAAAGCTTTTGCCAGGCCTTAGTCTTTAACTGCTAGACTCAAGCACATTCACACTGAAGTAGTAAAACTTTGGTTTGTCTATGAATTTTTGTTTCTGAGCTATTGTATAGTACACCAGACTGAGGTATGTCTTTAAGGTTGGAAAGGACCTTGAAGATCATCAAGTCAATCATAAGCCTATCACAGCCAAGTCCAATACTAAGCCACATCCCTAAGTACCACATCTACCTGTCTTTTAAGCACCTCTAGGGATGGTGACTCCACCACTCTCCTGGGCAGCCTGTTCCGATGCTTTACAACCCTTTCTGTGAAGAAATTTTTCCAATATCCAATATAAATCTCCCCTGATGTAATTTTCTAATTCTGAAGTCATTTCCTCTTGTACTGTCCTTTGTTACTTGGGAGAAGAGACTGACTCCCACCTGGCTATTGCCTCCTGTCAGTTAGTTGTAGAGAATGATAAGGTCCCTTATAAGCCTCCTTTTCTGCAGGCTAAACACCCCCAGCTCCCTCAACCCCTTCTCATAAGCCTTGTGCTCCAGACCCTTCCCAGCTCTGTTGCCCTTCTCTGGACACGCTCCAGCACCTCAATGTCTTTCTTGTAGTGAGGGGCCCAGAACTGGACACAGGATTTGAGGTGTGGCCTCACCAGTGACGAGTACAGGGGGCAATCAGTGCCCCGGTCCTGCTGGCCACACTATTGCTGATACAGGCCAGATGTTTTTGGCCACCTGGGCACACCCTGGGTCATGTTCAGCTGCTGGGGATCCTTGACCAGCACCCCCAGGTCCTTTTCCGCTGGGCAGCTTTCCAGCCTGTGGAGCTGCCTGAGGTTGTTGTGACACAAGTACAGGACCCTGCAACTTCATACGTTGGCCTTGGCCCACTGATCCAGATTGTCCAGATTGCTCTGCAAAGCTGTCCTGGCCCCCACCAGATCAACACTCCCATCCAGGTCTGTGTCCTCTGCAAAAGGACTGAGAGCGCACTCAATCCCCTCATCCAGCTAATCGATGTAGATATTAAACAGGACTGGCACCAAGACCGAGCCCTGAGGAACATGTTTCTGACTGGGCACCAGGTGCATGTAACTCCATTCCCCGCCATTCTCTGGGCTCTGCCATCCAGCCAGATTTTAAGCAGCAAAACATGCACCTGGCCAAGTTATGAGCAGCCAACTTCTCCAGAAGAATGCTGTGGGAAAGGTTTTACTAAAGTAAACAACATTCACAGCCTTTCCCTCATCCGCTGAGTGAGTCACCTGGTCAGAGAAGAACAGGCTGGTCAGGCAGGACCTGTCTTTCACAAACCCATGCCAACTGAGCCTGATCCCCTGGTTGTCCTGCATATGCTGCATAATGGCAGTCAAGATGATCTGCTCCATAATCTTCCCCAGCACAGAGGTCAGGCTGATGGCCCTTGGATCCTCTTACCATTCTTTCTTGTAGATGGGCTTCACATGTTTAGCTGCCAGCCTACTGGGATCACCCAGTTTAGCCAGGACTGGTGGCAAATGATGGAAAGTGTCTTGGCAAGCTCTTCCATCAGCTCTCTCAGTACTCTTGGGTACTCTCTGAATAACCTCACAACATCCTTGTAACCCTCCTGAGGGGCCTGCACCTTCTTTCACAGGTCATAAACTCTCCTTTCTTTCCTGAGTTCCAGACAATGCTCTCTCTCCATCCAAGCTGGTCTTATTCCCTGACAACTCATTTTTCAGGACATTGGGACAGCTTGTTCCTTCTCTTACTCATTTAAGATTTCCATCTTAAAGAATGTCCAGCCTTCCTGGACCCCTTCCAAGGGACTCTCTCTATTAGCATCCTTAAACAGGCCAGAGTCTGCCCTCTGAAACTCCAAAGCGGCAGTTCTGCTGGTCCCCTCCTTATTTCTCCAGGAATCAAAAACTCTATCATCTCATGAATCTCATTCCCAAGAATGCTTCCAACCACCACAGCAGCCCTTCTCTGTTCACAAACAACAGATCCGGAGAGGCACTACCCCTGGCTCCATCACCAACTGTGTCAGGAAGTTAAATTCCATACACTCCAGGAACCCCGTGGACTGTTGCCTCTGACTTATTGAAATTCCAGAAGATATATGGTAAGCTGAAAGCCCCAACTTACAGAATATTTCATCTGCCTCTTCATCCTTGTTGGGTGGGCTATAACAGACTCCCACCAGGATATCTGCCTTGTTGGCATTACCCCTGATTGTGACCCATAAACACTCGACCCTATCATCACCATCATCAAGCCCTACACAGCCAAAACACTCCCCCACATACGAGACTACCCCACAGCCTCTCCCTCCTTGCCTATCCCTTCTGAAGCCATCCATTCCAGCACTCCAGTTGTCTGAGTCATCCCTCCATGATTCTGTGATAGTGATTCTATCATAGTTTTCCTGCTGCACAGCAGCTTCCATTTCCTCCTGTTTTCTGTCTGCTTTGGTGTCTATGTACTTCAGTAAGGCTATTCATCCTACCACAATTTCATTCCTACGTGGCCATTCTCAGGTACTTCCATGGTTTCTAACACACCAATGAACTATATGAAGCAAAAAGTTGGATTCAATGCAGTAAAAGCATCTCTTTCCTGGGAAACAGTAACACTGACACTCCAGAAGAACGGACAAAAAAGCTTTATTTTTTAACCACGCAGCCCCAGCTGAAAGGAAAGGAGACAGTAAAAGCAAAATTCAGAATGAGCACGCTAAATGTACAATTTAATCATCTAAACAGGGCTATTTTCTGTTGCTTTAAGTTCCAGAAAGTATCATTTCTGCCCTTTAGCTTCCATCAAAGAGATATGGATCTGCCACCTGTGACAAATTTACAGCCTATGTGGATATTCTGGATAATAAAAACTGTCAGTGGTACTAAGAGCCTACATATGAGTGACTGAATCCCATCCTGTATGTCTACATCTCAGCTAGTCCTCCTATGTTTCCTTTACAGTTATGAGGCACTCATAGAGAATAATTCATTTGAGCAATTTCAAATGTCTAATGTGGAATGAGATGAGTTGCTTCATACAGTACACAACTAGGAGCTGCTAGTTTTCTTCACTGACTCTAAATGAAGTTCAGGGTTTCTCTTTTAAGCATCTCCAATGTAGATACAGCCACTTAATCACACAACTCTCATCACACCACGCTCTTCTGACTTTTCAAGAAGTAAGAACACAGGATGGCAAACATCACAGCTTCAGTCTGTTTTCATGACATAATCCACAAAACACCCCAAACCACCACAGCTACGGACTTTGAGTAAAAGGGATCAAAAGCCTTGAACCCAGTGTATGCTGCAGGGAGAAAAAGTGAACATTATATGTGCCACTAATATCATAGGCCCTTCCTGTGACAGAGAGTGCCACAGACTACAATATCCAGGTGACAGGTGTGTACCACAGTCCACCCTACAGAGGAGAGTGAAAATCTCCTAAGCTCTGCCTGGAACTAGAATAAATTTTCTTCTTGACTTAAAATTTGACAAAAATGTTTGACAGGAAGTGTGGGGCAAGAAAACAAAAAATGCTTATTAATAAGAGAATAAAGACTGTTTGGTTAAGAGAACAAGGACAATTCCATTGAGGCAGGAGAGATGTAACAAAAATTCTAAAATGTAACAGGTAGCAGAAGCACAGTAGTTTGCAGAAAAAGTTGTTATACAAGCACTTGTTTTAGGAAAAAAAGAAAGCTGATGTGAATATTAGGAATGTGATCACTTGTATTATCGGTTAGCAGACATTTGAACAGTTGTACTATTGGCTCATGTTATTCTAACTGTTGCCTCTTGGGACTATCTAAAAACAGAGGCTGGACAAAATTAAGAGAATAAAAAGCGGTTATATTTACTGAAGGCCCTTCGGGTATATTTAGGGCAGTCAAAGCCCCCCAGGGGCTACACCCAAAAAAATGGATGATGGGTCATAGGTTTTCATGCTTTTATAAGTTTGCTCCATTTGCATATCAGGGGTTAATCCTCCAATTACAGCTCCAGGTAATGAAGTCACGTACCCCAAGTTTGCTCCCCCCAACTGACTTTTTTTTACATTTCTCGGGGTGTCCTAAGGTGTCCTTGGTTTCCAGGCCTAGAGAAGGAACTGTTTTGTCTGACCAAAATGGGAGAACAGTAGCTAACACTGTATATGGAGTTTAGAGTTACATACTAAAGAATTACAGGATTCCAGATGTATGAAAAATATAGAAGCTAAAATCCTAAAGCATGATAACTTGATAGTGAAAATATTGTAAAAGCTATACATACTTTTAATAAATGTTTCCAGTTACACCACGACAGGGGACCGTGCATCATTCATACGCTGCAATGAAGGTGGTAATCAAAACTTTTAAACTGAAAGATGTCTTTCCTGTAATGGGGATGGCCACTTTTTGTCTGTAGAAATGTCCAGTTTCGGGTCTTCCTGAGAAAGAAGGTGTGAGAAGAGCTATTCAACTCAACCCTTGCAGGCAGACAGCTGAAGCCTGGATATACTTGTGTTATTCCACTACTACACAAATCAAGTGCAATACATTTCTGGTATTGAAACAACTTTTTCCTCTCCGTGGGCATACAACTTAGTTTGCAGGAGGATGCTATCATTTATTTATTTTCAGCCTGTCCCTTTTCTCTCTGACAAAGGGTTGGATGGCTATAAATGTTGTGGAAAATTCTGTAAACTGAAAGACACTTGTGTCATAGTAGTAAAAAGCCAACCAATCAAAACAAAACAAACAAAAACCACCACCTTAAATTAAATATATTAAAAAGATTTTTAACATTAAAAAAAAAAGTAAATAATAAATTAGAAAGTAGTTGGGTTTCCAGATCAAAGACAGTGCAGACTGGGATTGTAACTGGGGTAAAGCAAAAGACCTTAAACACAAAAACCCCAAAAACCTGCTATTAGCTCATCAGGTATAATCCACATGCCATGACTAATGTGTAGAAAGCTGGGACATAGTCAGATTGTTGCATATGACAAGTATATGGAATCACAACTTACTTTGACACATCTACCCCATTATGTAGAGGTTTTTCTGAAAGAGAAATTCTTACAATGTGTCATTCTTACAGTTTTCTATGATGTTTACAGATGAAGACATCCTAATCTAAGTAATAGAGAGGTAAGTGGATCCAAGTAAATGTAAATCTATGCCAGTGAAGCCAGGAATACCAACGGATTATGACAATATGAGCAATCTGAGACAGAATTCTTCTTCAACAACAAAAAAGGTAACTAGAAAAGGTTGGAGTTTCTTGGGTTTTGGTGTTTTGGTTTTTTGCAGGTAACAACTCACAAACTTGTGTGACATAGCTTTATGTAAAGGGTCTTTGAATCAACCAGTTGTGATCCCAAATTACGCTATTATATTTACACATGCAAGTTAAATGGAAATGCTATTGCAGAAACAAGTCAAGTAAGAGACGGCATGACTTGAAAACTTAGACGTGAGATTTGTAGAAGAAAACTTACTCTTTTAAACAAAATCAATTGTTTGACCTCCAACTAGTAATCCACCCTACAGGTCTGGATAGGGTTGCCACACTTTTGAACTCACACTTCAGTCTGAGCAGCAAGACTGTACAAAAATTTTGTCTGAAATTTGTTAGGTATAAAGTACTATTGGACCAAATACGTCTTATTACATAGGGGATACTTTCATAAAATTATTTGTCCATTCCAGATCCACACAGGCACTTTTTCATAATCTTTCCCATATGCTATGGGATAAGACTGCTAAAGATTATAGACCTAAATATGAATTGATTTTTCTTTCTTGTTTATTTCAGATTAGTATGCAAAACATTTTCTGTGTTACATCCACTCTCCTGGTAGTTCAAAATTTTTCACAATGCCGCCTGGTGAGTTGCCTGGTTACATTTTGTTCCTGTTGTCTTTTTTTCCAAGCATTAGCTGAGCAATTAATGAACAAATCAAATAAATTGGAGCTGCTGTATTTTCCTCTAGATGCAAATGTGAAGGATAATTTTTAAAGTACTTTTATATATCTCCCACATCCTCTGGGAAGGAAGAACAGGCTTCAACTTCTAAATTACTCATTCCTGCTGGCATCAGATGTATGCCCCAAGGAGTTCATTTTCTGCTCAACAGACAAGGATTTAACTACGTAAATTCATTTCTAAATAGAAAATAATATAATATAACACTTTCCAGACAATTTCTCACAGGTGCTTTAGCACCCATAAGGGAAAGAGCTAAAAAGGCTCAAAGAATTGATACCTTCTTTTCCAAGCAGATTATCTATGGGCCTGAAATTTCCCCCACTGGCTTAAGAATTTTACTAGTGAAGGATGCTTAATCCTAAATTAGATCAAACAAGTTTTGGCATGAATCAAGACATTCATATAAAGTTCTTCCCCAATTTACTTCAAGTCTTCTTATCTCCGTGTCGCAGTAGTGCTTCAAATTCTAGCAATGCTTGTAACAGCAGGTTTCATCATAAGATCTAGGGGTACTAGTTTTGGAATTGAATAGGAAAATTTCATTATTTTAAAATATATTGCTACCCTATTTGTAGATAACAATTTAGAAATATAAACCAGCTATGTTATAAAAGTCAAGCCATTAAAAGTAACTCAGATGTGTTTTCATAAACAGTCTCCAGCCCCATATCCCCCAAGCCATGTTCTTAATACCAGATTTCCTTTTTTTCCAAAAACTGAACTTGTAAGAGCACCCCAGGAGGAGAACACGAGGTTGTCTGGGAATTTCTGCTTATCTCATCTGCTGTAATTACCAAGTTAGGTGACTATACCATGAGACACATCAGAATACAAACAAAAAAATCTGTCAACTCCGATGGGTTCATAAAGACATAATGCAAGAGAAAAGGAAAAAGAGAAAAAAAAGGTCAGATCCACCCTGTACTCCCATGCTCCTGAGACTGCTGTTGAAGAAATTAATAGACGCAGCCAATGAGATGAACCCTGCCGCTCTACATAAAGCAGATGTTTAACTATTTTCTTGGTGTTAGAACGTGTGCACCCATCTGACTGCAATGATGATTAAATTCATCCTGAGTTATTCTGTCACAGGAGGACAATTGCATCTTATGATTAGTTTCTAGCTCCATTTAGTGCAGTGAGAAGATTGTAAACTAACGTGATGGGCCCCAGTCTTGTAATAACCCACCACGAGGATAACTGGCTGCAGGTAACCAAGAGTGTCAGTTTAAGTGTGAATTTACTCCATATCTACATGATTTCCCTCAGCATGATTTCCTGCAAGTAGGGAAATGTTGACATTTAGTTAGAATTCTGCAAGCTATAAAATACTACAGTCTTTGGTTTTGTTACAGGAACACTCAATTTTGCCAATATCATCATCATTTTTAAATATTTTCAATAAATATTTTGTTCTTCCTCATCGTAATTTCTTCCACAAGGAACTACATAAAGACTTCCTGAACTAGGCTAACTGAGAAAAAAATGGATCTTGATTGCAACAATCTTGCACTTGCACTTTGCCAGAGCTAAACCAAATTCAACATTTCAAAAGATTTTATATGCTGTGGATCAAGAACTAATGATGTTTTCCATCTATAATTCCCAGGGAAGAAAAGAAAGATCAGATTAGACCCAAGCATGAGAGTGAGGAGACTTTTGGGCTTGGGAAACACCCAAAAAGTGAAATTTTGCAGGTTGTATATGTGCAATGCTGACCAGAGTGGGACTTCAAACATCTCGCTGACATATATATAAGAAATGGGCAACTGAGTCCAGGTGAGTATCTCTGGAGTGAATCACACCCTGAAAGCTAGACAAGATGATTCCCATTTCAAATATTAAATTTAACTGCAGTTCATTTTCTCCTTTTTTTCTGTATTTAAAGCCAAGCTAGCTAATACAAGACTGGTTAATATAAAGTAACTTTCCAGCATTTAAGACTCTTTTACAGCATTGTATCCAATTTACAGGCTAGCCAATCTTCTTTAGTCTACCTTTCTCAGAGTAGTGCATTTCCAGCACTCCCTCAGTTTCTCCAGCTGACAGTATTTTCAGTCCCTCTGACTGACGGCAGCATCAGTTCCAAGACAGACTCTGACAGAGCAAGAATTCAACAAATACTATATCTACTAATTTCATACAGTCCATTGAGTGGCTACATGAAACCAACAGATTTCATCATTAATATTACCATTATAGTGTGATCAGACTCAAAGGGCTGGGCAGATATTCTTTACTTGTAGCATAAACATTTACCCAAAGACCAATCTACTGTCCAGAGCACTTTAATGACCACTGCCACAACATGAAATTTAAATCCACCCTCAGACCCTCAGTGGGAATCTTGCTTCTGGCATTGCTTTTCTGCATGTGGGGTATTGCTACTATAATGTTATTCAAATCATTGGAATAAAAAAGTGACCAGAATGACCAGTGTTCAGGTCATGTCTCAAAGCCACCTGATTACACAGAAAATACTTTCAAAATAAAAGGAAACTCTTAAATGGACTGTGAATTCTGGCAAAAAGGAAGGCGAAAAACTAAAAGCTGCAGCCAAACCTGTCACTCGTGAAAATTTTATTTTCTTATTCCCAAATAAGATATGCAGGTTGGTTTAGTTGCAGCCAGCTTTTATCAAAAACTTTGCCTTGTGGCTCTTTATATGGATTCACACACTGTTAAACTATTCAGTGCAAAGCAAATGGAAAGATTAATTTTGTGATGTGGCACCAAAAGAAACAATTTAGAGCAAGGATTAGGGGTTGGACCATCTCAGCAAAACTTCTAGAACAAGTCTATTACAACTACAGAACATTTCACAATAACTGTATCAGTGATCACAGAAAAGATGGACCTTTCCAGCAGAACTGAGAAAATTCATACAAACAGACTTTCTTCCCCCTATTTTTCCAAAAGAAATGAGAAGCAGAGAGGTTTTATAGAACTGAAAAAAAAATACTGTTGAAAATAGAATAACTGAAAACTCTGACTCAGATACTACTAATGAGACATCAGACTGGTAGATTAGTATTTACACATAAATACAGAGCACAGCTAACAACCCAATGGTCATAATATAGCAACCAGGGCAGGATATTTTGTCAGCATGCATGTCATTCTACGTACCTCTAAATCTGGTTTATTTTCTTTATTATTAAAAACAATTGTATGAGCAAGAAATCCATGTCCCCTTTTTCTTCATGCTCATGCATACATTGCAAAGCTTATTGTTATTAAAGCAGAATAGAGCTAAAAGAAATCAGCTGAAAACAGCAATGATAATTTCTGCCTCAATTTATTCTCTTTCAGTTACACAAGCACAGAGGAACTTGTTCAATTAATGGTTGCTTTTGTCCTGTGCCCCCTTATACATCAGCTGTTAAAAAAATATGTTCTCAGCTGCACAGCTCCACTGCAGCCTTTTTCCTCCCTTCTGTTCCTTTCTGCCTTCCTTAGCTGCCTACTAGTCAGCTGGGATTTGCTTATTCAGATTTAGTGGAGTGGTGTGAGCATGAAATCTCTGCACAACCAACCATGATGCAACCAGGTTACGAACCTGGACATCCAGCTCTGAAGACAGTGTTTTGCATTAAAGAAAACCTCTTATAGCTGGTCCCTTTCTTCTTTCTAACACATGAATGCCATGCAAGACAACCCTGACCTTAACAGTAAAAACACCATGCAAATAATTTCACCATGCCATTCACTCTAGGATGAATTGGTCTCTGTTTTTCGTGGTATTCACCACACAGTGTCTAGTCACCATTATTTTGTTGTGTCATGGCAGGATGTCACCCAAAATAACAGTTTATGCATGAAGTCATATTTACCTCATCTAACCTCAACACAAGCACCTACAACAGAAGCAGAATTGTCCTAAATTTAATGTACTCAAAAGACACAAGCATTCTAAATTATCATTACAGTACAGGTCCATGAGATTAAGGTCACCCTCAACTTTCTTAAGAGAAGATGTGAAATCCCCCCAAATATTAGGCTATATTAGCAATTGCAGCAGAGAAATGCCTTAGAGCGATGATTTCATATTATTTCCCATTTAATTTTATTCTATTACTAAAATAAAACAAAAGGATAATAATTAAAAAACAAAAAAACCATCAAAGCTTTGCAAATTAATGCTATGAATTAAAAGTCCCTCTGGTTTTTCACAGCATGCCTTCATATTTTTTGATGACTTAATTTCCATGCCTTCATGCTGATTGCTCCTAAAACACCTGGTAAACAGGATGTAGCATATTCCATTCCCTTTTACAAGAACTTAAAGTCTGAGCAATTTAATCGCAGAGCAGAAGAATCACCACAGTACTGCTCATTGCTGTTGAAGATTAATTTTTACTAGCCACTTAGAGGGCTAAGGAGTGCATTACAACGAACACTATTATTCAAGTTCAGCAGAACAAAATCCATCATTTCTGAGCAGAGGAAAATGCTTTTTATTAGAGCCATTCACACAGCTCTATAATTCAGTGACATACACCATCTCTACTTATTCATTTCCCATTGTAAATTTTATCTTGTCCAAGAAGCAAAAAGTTCATTCGTTTGCTCAAAATGGTTCTTAATAAGTGTGCTAACTGAGAGAGTATAAATGAATTTCAGTAGCCTCCAGTGTTTGTTTCTTGAGAAATGGCACGAATTTGTCTCCTTTGTATTTTTAATGCTAGCAAGACTTTGTTTACAGGAGAGCAACTGCTGTACCCATTGTGCTCAGAGAGGTTAAAAATAGTAAAAAACACATCACACAAACACTTTGTGAAGGGTATTGAAAAATTAGACTGAAGGATGTTAGCACTTCCTCTGTCTTTAATGGGTGAATGAGGGGAAGAAGGGTTCAGTCCTGTTAGGAAACATCCTCAGTTGTGCCACAGACCCTAAAGATACTTAATGCAACACATGGCAACCCACTTTCTACTTCTCACCCTGATTCAGCAGTCTCCTGAAGTACCAGCCTCATTCTAAATGTCTGGATAGTGCCAAAGAAGACATATTAAATTGTCTTCCTAAAGTGGGAGCCTTCATTCGTATATAGAATAGCCAAACAAATTTGGCTAAGTCTGAATTTTTAAAAAGCCATTTGCTTCTAAAACCTCCACACTGTTATTCTAATGGTTAAATCCATCTTCATGCACTTATGCTGCAGTTTGTCCATTATTAAAAATGAAGAGCTTTGCTTTTCAGTCAGGCTTAACATGCCCTCTCCTTATTAGCAAGTCTTTTTAACAAAGCAGGTTTTGAAACACCAACTTCTCCCTGGAAGTCTGCTTTGAAAATAGAGTCAAAGATGCATGATGAAATGTATGTTTCTTTTCAGAGATCCTGCTTGGGAAAACAATGTTTCTTAGATCTGAGGCAGGAATGGAAGGAACTTGAGTCCAGAAGTAAATTATTTCCAATTTTTATGAAAATGAAGCAGAGGAAAGGAATAAAGATTTCCTTCACATAATGGGAATCTTTTTTAGGTAAGCACAAAAAAGGTGCCTCGTGCCCCCTTGATTCAAGAATAAATTTCTCTCCCAGTAGAAATAGCTGATACCAAATTAATTCTGACCTTAGATGCATCAGACTGATCCCCCAGAAACTTCTGAGTTTTAAACAGAATTCTCCAAACATCAAAAAATGTGAAAAATTTGTATCTCTGATATAGCAGCAGAAAGGAAGGTCCTAATTTCCGCTCAGGATAGCTGCAATGTCCAGAAAGTGAAAGGGAAGCTGTTTTACACTGGCCTTTACCAGAAAATTCTCAGGGAGCTGTCACTGTTCAGCATCCAGCTTCAATCACAGCAGCTGATAGGGAAAGCCCCTGAGGACAAGCCTTGGAACAAGGAAAATGCTGCTGAGACAAAGTGGCCCAGAAGTGTAGACTTAGAAGTTGTACCCATTTATCTTTCAAATCACTTTGGTTAATCTCCATTCTGTCACGTTGTTTTTAATTCAATCTCCACTTACATGTCAGGCTCTAAATGTAAAGAATATATATACCAAACCAGTGCAAGCTCTCAAGGAGAGCAGGAGCCAAGGAGGCAAAACAGCCTTCTAGAATAGATTCATCTAAATAACTGTGTGTGGAAAATAAAGAAGAAAAGGAAGAGAAGTATTAACAACCACTTTCCCACCCACCGATTCTATATCAACATTAGTGATTAACAGGCAATTTTCAATTTCAATCAAACATTCAGGACTAGATTCCCATTTCTATCTCATGAACAAAACAGCTCTCTTTAAGCGTTACAAATTTGCTCTTGAAATGTCATGAAGACCTTCTGACTCCACTTAGATTAGAAGTAGTTTCAGTAGGCCTGATTCTGATAATTTCACTCTCAATTGCTGAGAAGCGCTCAGCAACAAATCCTGACAAAACTTGCATTCAAATACAAGGAAAACAAAGGTAAAAAAATGCAGCCTATGCTCTTACAGTCAGCATTAGAAATATGAAAATGCTGGTATTTAAGTTTTATCCCAAATTTAATGGTTTTAATCTATGACAGCTGTTTTTCGTTGTTGGGGTTGGGTATTTTTTTGTTTTTGTCTTTTCTTTAGAGCAGAGTCTCAAGGTGGGGCATATGTTCTTTACTCTCTATGATACAGGAAATATATAGCTAAATATTTTTTATTCCCTCCTGCACTCTACCACATCACACTTTCTATATTTAGAAGTGATTAGATTTATTTACTTTGCACAGCAACTCAACTCAAACAAGTACAGAGCTGAACCTACTCTTGCAAATATCTGTTTACATACCCTGATTTCCATTTAAGCAATGGCCAATTAAACCTTTGTAAGTAGAAGAAAGCACCCATAGCCTTTGAAATGTGAAGGTAAATATGTGACATACATGAGCATTTCAGGTCATTGTGCTCCAATTAGAGCTCAGAGCACACCGTCATTGTCCTTTTGACAATGAAACCTGCCACTCACATTTGCAAGTACACACATGAATTAAACATATCACCTAAGCATAATGTTTTTGCATCTTAGAATTGGGTCTTAGAGCTGCTCAGTCTAATGCATTATAATCAAGGAAAGAAGAATCACCCAGGCTGATGGAGCTCCTCCAGTGACATACAATTGGGAGGCAAGTTCTTGTTGGGTGGCATCCAAGGTCTCCTCATGCACTGGCAATGTCCAGCTGCCCTTGCTGCCCTTGGCATCTGCTGCAAGTTAGTTGAGGCTGTTTGCCTGCAGGCCACTCTCATATACCCAAGGGTACCAGCCAGGCACTCAACCAACCACAGATCAAGGGAGAGATTAGCTTGATTCCTCCTTTTCAGTCCAAATCCTCAGATGCACTTTGTGCTTTCTGACCATGGCAGAAGTACTGAGCCAGAAGCTGGAACTCCAGGGCAATGTAAGCACTGTTGTATGCCTGTGTGTGGGAGTAGGCGACTGTGGGTCAGTGGGAAACAAAGGCAGGGGATGAGAAAAGGAAGAGGGAACAGAAAAAGAACTGAAGGGATTATGCATAATGCAATGTTTTGGGGCAAAAGCATGCTGTTGCTTCTCCAAAGCTGCAGCTTTGCTGCTGGAGACGGGGGACACACGCTGTCCTCAGAGCCCCACTGTCAGACTGCTCGCTGGAGATCAAGAGCATTGGTGCTGGTTTGAATGACAGCACATTGCCTCCTGCTGGGCTGCACACCTCAGCACCACCTCTGAGCCAAAGCAGTGACGTTATGCACTATCTAGCCCAGAGATGTTTTTAAATTGATTTGATTTCTCTCAGACAGGATTAGAAAGATGGAGTTCGAGGCCCCCTGCCTTGTTTCGACACCACTGTACCTCACCTCCCTCTTACTGCTGTGTCACAGAGGCTGAAGATCTCTTTAGCAATGGGACAAAGAGACAGTAAAGCAGGAAGCCCATATGCTTTTTTTTCAAAGCTATCACTTGCAGAAAAATATGTTTCAGACTTTGCCTGCTGTGTTCCAAAGACACGAAACTTAGTTCACATTTGCAAGTTGTTCAGCATGGCTTCATAAAAACTTCTCCAGCAGAATGAACTCACTCAGAATCAGCTCCTCTTTTGAAAATATAATGCTTTTCATCTGGGATGAAACAAGCGCAGGCTACTTTCAGTCAAAAAGCTGATAGAATGCAACACGTGGAGCGTGCACTGCCTTTCTCTGTAAAGTTGTATTTCTGAACAGTTACAAAGGAGACATGTAAAACCAAATGTGGAAATCTCTCCAACTGCTGAATGGATTGAATTTTTCCCTCACCCTCTGGCAAGGGTCATCTCTTCTTGCTATTATTAGGATGCCCACTGGGTGAAGGGTACCTCTATGGAAAATGGTATTCGTTGGAATTAATCAGCAATGCTTTAGGTGCACTCTGCTTCCTTGTCAAAAAATCTAGGAATCAACATTGCTGCCTATTACCAAATGTCTCCCATGTCCTTATTAAATGTGGCTGTGGCAGCAGAAAGAATATCTCTCTTAAACAGCATATTGCAGCATTAAAAAGAGCACAGATGTGCTGAGATTGTCAGTCACACAATTCAGTTTGAACAAAGCAAGTCTTCATAAGGGAACCAAGGGAAAGATCTGGTGGATTCACTGGCAGTTTTGTTGCAGCAGGGAAAGAAGATCCCTACTAGCAGTGTCTAAACAAGAGGAAATTTGTGTTTTCAAAGAGTTTCATAAAATCCATTAGAAAAATAGTTCCCAACAGGATAAATAAAATCCTGTAGAAGGTATGCTTTAGCAGCACTAGGGCAGGCAAGGAGTTAAAATCTTGCATTTAGGCAACAAGACCATAAAGCATTCTTCAGTACCTGAGAAAATTAACCATTTTGATTAAAATTTTGCCCCACAAAACAGGATGGATGTTACCAGCATTGTTTCCTCAGGTCCAAAGGCTATTTTTTGCATGTTTCTAGCACTCTCAAAAACAAAAGCTGTGTGGAAGCTGATGACTGGAGCAGAGATGCTATGGTGTCCTATGGTAGCAGTTATCGTTCCTAGAGGGGAAAGAACATTTTTGCAACAAGATGTAAGCCACTCTGAATACTACTAGTAATGATGGTCTGCCAACTCCTTTGATAGGTCAGCTGAGCCCCAGAAAGCATGCTGCCTGGCTTGGGAGGTCACTGTTTCTTCCTTGAACCTCAGTCCTGGCTTGACAGGTGTAGAAGACTAATCCCAGAAGGCCCCAGTAGGGCTGTGCATGCTCAATGCCACGTGTGAGGATAGCCACCATCTAGCAGCATTCAGACAATACAGCAAGGCTTGGTCTCCTCCAGAGCTTTCACAGCTTCTGATTCTCAGTTAAGTTCCTTTCTGCTCTGCTAAAATCAATGCATCTGTCTGCTGCTGTTCTCTGGGCTGTGTCTGGATGGTCTGAGCATGTTTGAGCAGCCAGGACTGGGCATCAGCTGAGCCCAGGTTGCAGGTGAGGGGTCCCAGGAGGGTCAGAGTGACATTACTAAGTTGGTCCTTCCTCTCACCACCCAGAAGAAAGCCAGTCATGCAACCTGGATGGGGATACCCATATTCTTCAAAGGCTTTCTGGATGACAAGGAGACAAAGACCTTGGTGCTAATGAAATACACAGTGAGAAGAAGGGTGAGTTGAAACCACTAAGAACGTAAGCCAAATCCAAAGTCATATTACAAACATGATGCAGCCACCAGTTCTTCAGCATGCCAGGGAAACCCATGGGGACACATCTACCTAACAGTGGAGAAATTGCAAGGAGTTGCGTGTAAAGGAATCTAAACTTCTTTACCTTACATGCATATTTTAGGCCTCACTTTTTTCTTTTAGCTTTCAGTTTTTCATAGCCTTGTTTCCTCCAAGGCTTTCATGCAGGCCTTCCTGCATTTCTTTGCTGAAGGCATGTCTCCAAGGATATTCAAAATGTAGCCTGAATCTGTCTTTAATTTATGGTGTTGGACCTTATTTCCCCAAAGGTACTAGTTTAAACATACTGTCAACTTCATCTTTACATTTCACCTCTTGTGCAATGTATTCCTCTTTTAACACAGCTCTGATAGCTGTGTATTTGGGATATGGAAATATCTCAGAGGAAACCAAATGTTTACAGAAGTTCACTTAGCTACTGCATAAAATAACTCTCATTTCTCTTTGCCAAATAATATGTGAGGTGAGAATGGAGTTGTTTATTGTGCAGATGCAAACCCAAGGCATACAAGAAACAATAGTGGAAGAAAATTCAGACCTGAGCACTGCTTGAAGTCACACAGTGGTATATAAGCAAGTTAATAAAATTTGTGGTCTAAAGGAAAGAAAACTCTTTTTAGTGACTTGTAAATGTAGAAAATAAAACAGCCGATGGTTATTCCAGGACACTTTTCCTGTGTATCTGTGCCCTGTGCAAGAGCTCTGCCAAAGCTTTCATGTGAGACATTGGCAGATTAGTAAAACTGTAGTGTGTGTGTAGCACTGCAGATTCCTGGCACCATCGGAAATTGTTTCCAGTTCACGTGCACAATATGTCATGCTGTGCTGCATGCACATGGAGAATATTGGGCATATTTGGGGGTCTTCACTTCCTTCAGTCTTCACTCTTGAGCACATGCATATAAGTTTTTCTCTTGTGAAAATATTACATACTTAATTACCTATTTGAATTTTACTAAGGTGTCTTGGGGATTTGTAATTAATTCTAATTCAAATAATTCTAATTTTAAAGCAGTTCTAGGCAACATTTCAGTCATTCTTTACAGACAGATTCTGTATGGATGGCAGATGTGAGATCATTCATGTGCTCAAATCCAGATCTCAGCAGGTCAAAAGTGGAGGGAAATCAAAAAATGTAACATTAGTTATTATGCTCAGTACAGTTTTATCCTGTTTTCAAATGTAAAAATAATTTACACACATAGCAGGAGCTTAAAGTGCTGTTAGTCTAATGATGCCCCACAGTTTCTTTTTTTATTACCTCTGTAAGAGTTCATGTTCTTCACTGGTCCCTTGCCTGTCAGTAGGTTTACTAAGTTTCAGAAGTGTCCCTTGGAGGGTACCAGATGGTGATGGCACTGAGTGGAACAGAACAGCTAATACTGTATCATCGTTTATGAGAATCCAGTAAAAGCACAGACATATCGCTGTTGAACTGTCAAAGAAAAAACCAGTAGAAGACTTGAAACTGAGGTAAATGCTGCATCTTAAACAGAAGCAGCTTGCTTTACTTCCCACTTCTAAGTTAAGAGAAGCAACGGGTTTAATTGTATGAGCTTTAGGAATACTTAAAAAAAATTTTGAAATTTAGTAGAAAAAATCCTAGATGAGCTTCATTTTCAGACAGGTAGGCCTTTCATTATAAAATTGAATGGAACTTCTGTATCAAATTTACAATGGAGGTCACATTTCAGTTTCAATTCTGGAATGGCTACAGTTCTCTGTTATTTTATTTCCCCTACCAAACCATAAAACATGTCAATGATTGGCTTATAAGATGGTGCCAATTACATAAATACGTCACACAGTATGCAAGGGAAAATTTCATCAGATCACTTTCTGAACTCCATGAAGGATATGTGTATGCTCATAATAGTGGTCAGTTTATGCTATGGTGAACTTAAAACTGAAGTTTCACTGCAAAATGAAGTTGCAGAAGATAAATTGTATAACAAGTTCTTTGCATGCACATGAACTACTAAACAGTCTATTCATACTAGGGCTCATCACATTTGTAATCCATCCGGTAGGGGGTCAGTGCTAAAATTAAATTATACCTGCCTACCATTCTCAATCAAATCAGGCTGTGAACTGAAAAATAAAACAATTAAAATTAGAGACAGGACAGCCTCCCACTGTTTACGATCTCATTCTATTTGTGAAGAGTAGGTGAAAATTCGCCCATGGTGAGCATTTGGTTTATGTCAATTTTTTCTTGTTATTACAGCTGGGGCTTATTTTGTGAACTGTTTGCAGCTATTTCTGCTAAAAATAGGTGGATACCAATTTAAACTTCCTGGCGATATTTCAAGTCAAAGTATCATTAGTAGATGGTTATTATGCCGCATTTTATTGTAAGAGATCCTGCCATGAAGCCAATCTATACAAATATAAATAAAGACAGTTAGAATTACCTTCCAAACGACTCTATTGGAGGTTATTCATGTTTGGTTTAGCAAAACAAGCTAAGCTATTTGCAAGAAAATTTATTAGTTGCAGGAACACTGAGTTAATGAGACTTTCTAAAACTCCTTATCAGGTTAGACTGTGACACTTGGAGAGAGATTGGGGATCAATTTTGCCTTTTTGCCTCAGTCCTAAGTAAGAGAAACTTGTAGTTCTCCCTTGGTTTCCAAGGAATATAATTTCTTTTTATCACTACTCCCTCCTCTGCTATGCAGTCTTGTAACAAAATAATCTTCCCAAAACACATTATCTCACAAAAAAACCAGAAAAAAAAAAATAGTGACAATTAGATAAAAAATTCCTTCTCCTCTAATGACAGCAATAGCTGACGTGAGGGAGGTCACATAATGATGATTTGGTCACCTTTCTCCATGTACTTTCCTAGTTACCCCTCACAGGGTTTATATCTTAGCCTGTGAAAATTGTCAGACCCCATTGCCATAAAAGTTTTCAATAGGAATCCCAGAGTCTCAGGGAAACTGCTTATACCATTTCCACGATCTCCACCTAAAACTTATGAGCTGCTAGTGTGGCTGCAGCTGTTACACAATTGATACTTCATTCCCATATTAGGATAGATTTCATCATTGAAATGGTTGTCAGGCTTTGGAACAGGCTGCCCAGGCAAGTGGTTGAGCCACCAGCCTTGGAAGTATTTAAAAGATAATGTTAATGTGGCACTTTATGGCTTAGCAGTAGCTTTGGCAGCTGCTGGATTGGACCGGATGATCTTAGAGTTCTTTTGCAACCTGAACAATTCCACGATTCTATGATCCTATCTGCTGTTATGTTAGGTGACTTTTGACACCAGTGCACGAACACCAAGATCTTGTTTTGGCTGTGAATCTCAGCGGTAAAGGTATCTAACTATTGTCAAAGCCAGTAACATGTTCAGGAGTGCCCAGCAGTGAAATCTTACAAGGTTACTAAAGTGTGACTATTGAATGTTGTGCTGCAAAGGGTTAGCTAGGCTAGCATCAGAGTTCAAGGTGTATCATTACAGAAATTACATCCAGCCATCTTCTCTGGTCCCAAACACAAGATATAGCAGTGTCTGAAAGGAACTGCTAACTGCCCCAAGCCAAAACCTGTTAAACAGTGTAGAGAATCATTTGCCAGTGCTTGTGCCTTGCGCACTGGTCCAGGCCAGTCTGCTGGCAGAGCCATAGCCAGAAAGTTTCCATATACATATAGAAATATGTATATATATGGCACATATATGTACATGTATATATATGGCATAGCAGCATTACCTCCAGGCTCATTGACCTCATGGAGGAAAAAAGCACATTAGCAGAGTTGGAACCATTACTATAATAACAGAGTTGTATTTCTTTTTTGTTACAGTTGTTTATATCCTGCTGAAATAATTTTAGTGCCTCACAGTGATGTTCTTCTAACTCACTTGACTAACTAGACAGCTAGCTGTCTAGAACACAGGGGTTTGGTCTAAACTTATTGTCAAGTTTACTTTGTCCCTCTATCAATTCTTCCTGCCTAATTTAACTACCACCTTTTAGTATGGAAATCTCTGAATGTCTGTGCCCATCTCTGGCCAGTATCTAGACACTGTCTTTCAGACAATTAAAAGTAGCTTAAACGGGAAGAGACATGGCGGAAGAAATGGTTCTGAAAAGATGAGAGGGAGAAAATGGAATCAGTCTGGTTGCACAGCTCCAAAATCTGTGCTGTTAGGCTGGTTTCCAAGAAAGTCCTTTAAGGGTACAAATGTTTCTTTCTAAAGATCTTAAGGTTAAGAATGCAGATCTAGCATGATTAACTCAAACATTTAAGCAGAATGATTTAGACATCTTGTTGTGGCAGTGTAACACATAAAGCCAAATTAGATGCCTGGGGATTGAATACATAAAATGGAGGAAATTTACTTATCCAGTTGGGAATTACTGGACTAATTCAGTAAGAAAACTTACTGAAGTAGAGTGAGAAAACTGCTGTTTACATTAGATTTGCTCCTTTAGTTAACTATCTGATTTTTAAAATAACACCTCTGCAAAAATGACATTCAAAACATATCTTATTCGCTCAGTGCTTGCCTTCTTTCATCAGGGGCTCACACCAACCACCCTTAAACTGGGAGACCTGGGTGCTAGGATCTCAGCTACGCATGCAAAGCTAATACTCCTGCAGACAAATAATGAGTTTACTCGTTCTCCACCAGTCACCTAAAAGCTGGGATGAGATTAGATTCAGGAAGGATTAGAACAGACATCTGAAGCAGACAGAGAAGTACAGAACCAATTATGTGAGCAACAGGACCCAAACGAAAAAAATTGTTGAGGAAAATGTTGTGATTGCATGTTTTGCAAAAAAAAAAAAAAATTATATACTCCCTAAGAAAGATATAGAAGAGCCCAAACTGTTTAAAATGTGTAAATATAGGAGTGTTTTCAATGTCTGTTTGGAAAAAGAAGGTTTTCAGACATTTTGTAGAGGCAGTGAAACAGTGGTATCAATACACAGAGAGAAATGCTTTCTCATGTGCAAAGCAAAAGCAGGAGAAAAAGAGGGTCTAAAATGACCTCCACAGTTACAGAATCTGTCAATGAGTTTTGTTAATAGCACTAGCAGGGACTTAGAAGCTGACAGGTTTTCAGAAAAAGGGCAAGGAATTTGCTTTTATTTCTATTATACTTCAAGAGAGGGGGAACATACAGAAAATCTTAAGGAATATAATGCAGACAAGTTTGATGAAAGGAGAGATGGCAATGAAGATGTTGATATGAGAGGGGCTGAGGCAAAAATAGCAAACGAAATTTTGTCTTCAGCTGGTTTCTTAAAGACATATTAGACCCTAACAAAATCCTGCATCTAACAGAGGAAATAAGGGTGTGTTTTTTTCACTAAGATAGTGGAAAAGCAGCAAGAGAAAATAAGTGGGAAACCAACAGTGAATATCAAAATATCCTACTAAAGGATAGAATACCACAAAGGAAAATGTGATCTGAAATGTAATGAAGCTTTAGAAAGAGTGTGAGGAATGGGGAGAAAAAAGGGAGGTCAAAGCAGTCATACTTAATCTTCCTTTTTGAAAGAGTAATTAAGAGATTGCATGGAGAAGGTGAAAGGCTGGAAAACAGGAGTGTTTGAAGAAGGTGTCAAAGGCTGTAATTAAACTAAGGACAAAGGTAGGCACATGACTTGATTTCATGATATTCTGGTCACAGGGAGTGGCAAGAAAATTGAAATTTTTTTTATTACTATACTACTGACACAGTTTAGTTTTTAAATTTAAGAAGTAGTGGTAGCTCCAGTAAATTTATTCTGCTCTTTCCAGTGCAGAGAACATCATATTTACATAAATATATTCAGATGATTTAGGCAAATCTGTCATGCAGATGATATGCTAATACTTCAGTCTTCTAAAACTTTGTATGATTGTTCTGCTATAGCTTACATGGCTACAGTTATCATTTAACACTGATAAAATGGAGTGTAAGAACTACCAAACTGGATTTTTTTACTCTTTTCACTTCACTAAGTGACTGTGTACAACTGAAAGTTACTATACAAGGTGAGAAACAGAAGGGACTCATGACATTTGTACCAAAATGAGATTTCAAAAGACAGATGATGTGTGAGTCAACACAGGCAGGTGGCCAGAACAACCACAAACTTATGGCTGAAATGCAAAGAATAGATTTATTTAATTACCTTGCTAACTGGAGGATCCCCAAAGAAACACCTGGGCAGCAGAGACACATGAGGGCAGCGCAGGCCCCATCAGGCTCCGTCCATCCCGGAGGGACGCTGGGGCTGCCGTTTGCCCCCTTTTACCAAGGGCCTGCTCACGCGTAGTTTACCATCATGCTCTGATCTCCTCTGTGCTTTTTATGATCTCTGATCACTCTCCCAACAGGGAGCTCAAATAGGTCAGTGAGAGCAGCTCCAAGCTTCTGTAAACACAAGTGTTATCTCTACACAGAGGTTCTACTTCACAAGACAGAGGATAAACAGCAGTAGGTGCAATACGTGGGGTTTCCCTTACATTATGGTCTTCAGCATTCCCAGCTGCAAGGTCACTTGAGCTGATCTACCATCCTCCTCACCATTCTTCTGCTTTTAACCATTTCCTCTCAACAGCTGAAGTATGTCTTTTAAGAGGATGGAAAGGCCTGAAGAATACTGAAAATGTATTTCATTTTGCAGATGATTGACATAAGCCAAAAGAATGTGTCCCATAAGTTAAGGATGCCCCCAGACATGCTATTATGAGCAAATCACATTCTTCCAAGAGGTTGCAAGAGAAACTTAGCTGGTCAGCTCCATCCTGATTCTTACAGACATCAGTCACTGGAAAGAGATTCCAGCTGACAGATGTGAAGATGTGACAACTTTGCCTTGGGTATGCTTTACACATTACCTGCCTGAACCCGTGGAAATCTGGTATGAAGAGGCCAAATTTTGCAAGGGACTAAAGCAAAACAAAAACATGGCACTCTCCAACTTAAAAAACACCCTGCTAATTTCAGTCTGAAGTCACACGTTAACAACTTCCACATACTTCTTGTCTTAGAGTTTCAATAGCTGGATGATCATGCCTCCAGGAATACTGCTTGTTATCACTCAGTTTCCTCAAAATGACATCACCCAGATTAATGCCTTTTTTCCCTTTTTCTTCTCTTTCTGCAATTGCCTGTCATTAATGACTTTTTCACTATTGACAAAGTTGATAAGTAAGTTACTTTCAAGGAACTGCAAATCTGCATGTAGTTATTTGGCAACATAATCAAGTTGTGTTTATATTTTAGAGAGCAAAATAATGGGCAATGAATTCTACTGCCGCTGGCAGTCAAAACTTCTCTAATACACCTCTACTTCTGCATTAGTTTAGGGTGAAACACGACCAAATCTCTTCCAAACAAAAGGCATTTCTGTCAGCGGACTGTTTCACTGAGATAAGAATAAAGGAAAAATAAGTCTTTATGCTTTTAGCACAGATTGTTTACCTTGTGATAGATGTAGGCAAGTCTATCATTGGGGAAAGTTGCATGTCAGTTGACATGATTGAAAAGTATATTAAATCTCCTTTTTTCTTTTTTTTCTTCTTTTTTTTTTTTAAGTAAAGTATGACCAGAATTAAGTCTTTCAGTTAAGACCTGTTTTAATGCATTGGCCTGGCTTTTTCTGTTGCTTGGTTAGGTTTTTACAAAGAAAAAAAAAAACATATCTGTGCCTGTAAAATGCAGTCCCTTTGCTACCAGCTTAGTATCAGATTTTAGCAATTACACAGTCATTTCTCTTCACTGACAGTTAAAGTCACAGGGCATAGCTGCCATTTACTTTATTGAGGCCAGGATTTGAACTGCTTTGTCTGGACTGATCCAGCCAGGAGTCTTCTGTGTTGTCTCTGTTATTCACCTTTCACAACCAAATACCACAATTCCATCCAAAGGAGGCCGGTACACTCTTAGGCAGCTTCTGTTATTCCTAAGCACAAGCAGTATGTTTAGAACCATATCGGTAGAAAATAAGGATAATCCATGCTTGGAAGGTCATGAAACTCTTAGACTTCCAAATTCAGAGATCTCAGACTTAAAGGTTAGTGCTAAATCCTGCAAACGTACTTAGAATTTTACATCCGTCAGTTCTGTTGGCTTCAGCGGTTTTAGTGTTCTTAAGTTAAGCATATGAATGTGGCTTTGCACAGCCAGGGTTTAAAGAGATGAAGTGAAATTGAAAAATTTGGGATGATGTAAGGAAGCATAGGTTCTTAGTAAAATGTGTAAGTACCTAGGTGTCCATTCGGATTTTACTGAGTGAGCATGCACAAGTGTATGAGTGCTGGATGAAATATGTCACTCCGTGATCCAGCCCCAATAGCCAGCCTGCCTCCTCTAACTGCTAACAAGAGCAGCTTCAGGAAAAATCCAACTCATCCTCTGTCCACCTTGACCAGTAAGGCTCACAAGGTGTGGATACTTCAGAGAATGTAGCTTTCAATATCTACCGAGTCTCTCTTGATTTTTCTTGGGGATGTAGAAGCAAGCAGATGGCATGTTGCCAATATTTGCTCAAATATAGCAATAGAATTCACCTGCTAACCTCTAGGAGAATTTAAAAATAATAGCACAATGTATTTTCCTAGCCCTTTGCAGAGGTTTTACTACTGCTGATGATGATTCCTCAAAAACAACAGTCTGACGTACACATTAGTAATGGAAATATTGGGGTCAAGCAGTAAGAGTTTGGTGAACTTGCAAGGAAAAAAACTTAGTGTTTTACAAAGTGTAGGACATATGTCCATCATATAACAATATTATATTTCTCTTTCGTTTCGCAGAAGACTCAAGTATCAGACTGCAACAGCTTTTAAGGAAATTCCTGTCTTTTATAGGACATTTGACAAAGCTTGGATTAATGGAGCTAGGAACCCATCCAGTGATTTACAACTACAGCTAGAACAGAGATAAAGAGAAGAAAGACAAAAGGTTTGCATTAAAACTTTTATTATCAGACTGAAAACAAGTCTGGAAGTTTTAGTAATACAAGGAGTTGTTTTCTCTCTCTGTAGGCAAATTCTCTATTATGATTTGGAGAGTACTTTGCAAAGTCAACACACAAAGTCAATTTAGCTTTCTATTTCCAGGTTTTACCTGAAGTGCTTATTCAATAAGGCAAAACTTCCACTGATTTTTGCAGACAGTTTTTCTTGACTAAGGCACTAGATATTGTGTTACACTAATTACTTGAAGCCTAAATCATCATCCCACTAAGCACAAGATCTACCGTATCACTAGACTTGTTTTGTGGCTCTCTGACACCATTGCATTACAGATTGATTCATTTTCATGTGGATTTAACATTGTGTCATATTTAATACAATTTAATGCATCATAGTTCACTTTAAATGTGTTTAAGATCATTAAAAATGAAAAGGGAGGCAGTTCGCCACAGAGGTTTCTCATGTTTGTGGCCTGCCAGGACAGTTCTTCCACTATCTTGCAGTTGCCCATATTGTGGTGTGTAGGCTGTACAGTATATATATTTCTTCAGCAGAACATGGGCCAGAGAAAATCCTGTCTCTAATAAAATATCTGGTCCCTATGCAAAATGATGGAAGAGTAAGCTTCTGTGTATAGAGAAAATATTGGCTTCCCAATCAACCATCTGGTGTATAGTGGGAATGGTCTGAGCATCTTTCTCAGTTGGAACATTTGGAAAATGAATATACTGTTGCTACAGCTCAGGCTGTTGGCCATGATGTTTGTGATAATGTTGTTGATTTACCAGATGTCCTGCAAATTCCTGGTGTGGTAGTGTTTCCTGCTCCTGCTGAAGTCTTCATTACGTGATGGGTTTATGATTGCAGTCATTTCTCACAGAGTAGGAGGGAGCTGGGAAATGTGTCCAAGCACAGCATGGAATCCATCATCCACTCACCATTCAGTTTGCAAACCAAAATCTATACCAACATGTTGCTTCTAGATCTCTAAAACTTACATGAGAATACATGTAAAGACTTGAGTAATACCACTGGCATATTTTGCCACTTTTCTAAATAACTCAATGCCTAATACAGGTGCTTACACATCTGTCCTCATGTATGCACACCCATTCCTTTTTCCAACTTGCCAACCAGCAGGCAGGAATACAAATGGGAGCACTAAATGCTGTGTTCACTTACCATGCTCAAGAATTGTACCTGAGGTTTGAATAAGGATCCTTCACCACTCCGCTCCTGCTCTGCTACAGTGGATTAATGAAGATAATATATGATGTACAGCTGAGCACCTAGGCTTTGACTTCAGAAATGAACTCATCTCTTTTACTTTCAAAATGAATAAGCACATGTGCTGCTTCCTCTTTTTTGTTTCATGTTGCCAGTTCATAGATAAGATAGCTATTGGCATTATCTATGTGTCGATGTGACTCTGAGTAACCCAGCCTAATGGAAGGTGTTCGAACTAGATGATCTGTGGTTCAAGGTCCCTTCCACACCAAACCATTCTATGATTCTATACAAGCACCTGTAGAGGAGAAGCATAATGGAGGCCAAGGCACATATACACAGGAAAAAAAGTCTATTTCACAAGACTAGCAAATGTATCAGTCTATTTTTACCTAGATCCTAAAATCCTCACCATTCTTGTTTTCCAGGTGTGAACGTTGCTTAGTCAGCACACTTTGGACATAATGACACCTTATAGGCCTGAAGTAAAAGTGGTTGTCACTGGTTGAGAAAAAGTCAGAAAATGCACAAGGACTTAAAAATCCCATGTTGGCTCTGTAACAAGAAATAAACATGAAATTTAAACAAGTATGAAAAAAATATAAATGCTACTTTCAAATTCAAATAGCCAACACTTTCTTCATCCTTCACTTTATTTTGTTTGAATGCTTACAAGTTAAAATACTCATTTCAGCTCAGGGAATCCATATTGCCTAAGAGATCCCGAACTACCTAACAGATATTTAAAAGATGGATGTACCTTTCTCACAGGCATCTCAAGGTATACAGCACCCAGCTTGGCTGAGTGTCAAAATAAGCAGTAATCTTTGGGGGAAGTGTGTAAGGAGCCAAGAAGCTGCTGCAGTGAAATGCAGTTCAGGCAGCACAGTCCTCTGCACACCACAGAACTGTGTTCCATCACAAGAGCAGATAAGTCTCTTTTTAGTGAATATTTATGGAAATTAATAGAAAAGATACCAACATATCTGTGATTAGGTAGATCCAAAGTCCACAAAATCTAATATGGGAGTCTTGATATTCCAGACTCAGTATGGCACAGCATTAATAACAAATTTGCTTCATGGCTCAATTTCTTTTTACAGCTAGGGAAGGGAATTCTATGGCAAAAAAAAAAATCTCAATAAGAAGCAACACTTTTCATGCCTCATGCTTCATGCAAGAGGGCATCATTTTCTGTGTGCGAAAATGGGTCCTAGACTACATGTTGACTATGGGCCATTAATCTCAAACCAGGAAATGGCATAGTATATATTACTTGTGTCATTTCCACACTCAGAATCAGGCAGTCTTTCTAAGATATATACAAATTTCTTATAAAGGAGCATATGTTTTCTCATAAAAGTTTCACCAGTGCTTTATTCAGATAGATTGGAAAACCTCCTTTCTTTCGTATAATGTTTATCTCCAGGCTATCCAGATCCAGCTACAGTGAGAAACTATAAACCAAGTTCTGTCAGTGAGAGGAAATTTTACAAAGGCTCTCTTGCAAAGGAAAATGAAGACAGAAAATATTCAATTTGCACTGAAGAGATGGTGATTCCACATGGCTGATTCCACTGACTTTGCCCTGTGTGAGGTCTCTCATTCCTCATCTCATTGCCAAGAGCTGTCTTTTAGCACACATAATTTCCCCCAACATTCTGGCCTCTTCGCAGGTGATCTTCACACAAAAATATGAGAGGCATGGTACAGCTGGTCCCTGATTAGGTAACTAGCAACATTCAGGAAGGAAACCTGAAAACAATTATGTGTTTTATTAAGGCTCATTGTATGTATCTCTCTTGAAGGTTGTTGCTTCAGCTCAGAGAATCAGTGACAGCACAAAGTAATGGTCACTGGAAGACCTGTCCCAGGTGATTTGGACAAGCATTTGCACTAGCACACAACTTTTAGAAGTAATGTTTACAAGACTGTTATGATCAGCAATTTCCAAGCTGTTTCAACTTCCAGTTGAGATACACTTGCAGAAACCATTTAATTTCTTTCAGATGAATGCTCCTTCTCACAATGATTATCTCCAGAACTGCTGCCTCTGCTGCATCCCACTCCACAACATTGTCAGTAGGCATGACTAAGGCAAAAACAAAAATAACAAAACCAAAAACAACAACGAAAAAAGCTCAGGGTTGTTATGTGCTACCTCCTATAAGTTTGGCTGTGTTTAAAATGCTGTTGACTCAAATAACTCCAACACCTACATCTCTGCTGGCAGATAGCATCTCAGTAATAAAGTCTGCAAAAGGCACAGCTTAAGTATCCTAGCCTGACTGGTTTTAGCTCTCTCTGCTGGTGGAGGTGGATTTAACTAACATGCCAGAATGTAAAGCAGTGTAGGTGGAATGCTGGTAATTCCTTTATACCAACTTCCATGAGGGCATTAGTATCCTCTGGAAGGGGATAGGACAGACAACTGAGGACTGTAACATCTTAGATTATCCCAGAAAGACTTGCCAGAGATTTTGTGCCACTGTTCATACACCACAGCAGTTTCTATTCAAAAACAATGCCATTTAAAAGTTAAATATTAATATTCTTGGGGTGAATCTGTTAACCCTTAACCTGTCTCCTAAGGAAAAAAAAGACAAAGAGGAAGGGAAAATTTCAGTAGACACTGAAAATGGATTTGATCCAGTTTTACAAATCGAAGTTGTTCCCTTAATCAGCTCCTCTTTGCCTAAAATTTGTGTCTCACCTTACCTCATCCCTAGTTTTGGGTCAGGTCTTTGTCTTTCTGAATTAGCACTGCCATTCCCAATGGTTTCTTCAAAAGTAGTGAATTTCATGCTTATTTCCCAAAGGGATTTCTTTTTCCCTGGAAGCTGTGTGCACAGCAAATGGACCATCATACACTTATGAATTCTGTCCTTTGTAGTTCTTGAGTTAGCAAAGCGTTTAAAAGCATTAAGACTAATCAGTCTGTGTAATTGTAGGTTGTACACTGCCTTTTGGGACTCTGGACTTTCAGATATATGGTAAATCTTTCTCTGGATATTGCAGTTGGTTGTCTTTTTCTCTTCATCATTAAGTGATGGGGCTGATGGAGATCAGCTGCTTCACTTTGTAAGTGGTTAGCATTCTCTCACCTGCTCTGCATGACTACTGAACTGAGGTATGTTGTGACAGTCTGCCCACTCTTCCCTGTTCAGATTAATGAATACAGCTTTAACTGTTAATTCAAAGGCAGTCAAGCTTGTATCCAACAATTAGAGTACAACTTCCCTATTCAGATAGTGTATATGTAATTTGGCACAGCCTTTTATACCAATTTGGGGTTAAAGTGTCTTTCTGCACTAAAACTGACTTTGTAAAAACAGCTTCAGGCTTCAGGGGGCTCTGTGCTTATTCTTCCTCAGAAACACCCAAGGGAGATTCACTATTTTCTCACAAAAAGATGGTTTTTTTTCCAACTGCCTGTATGCAGATTCAACCTGTGTTGCAAAAAAAACTTGTCTTCTTTTCGCAAAATGCATAATTTCCAGTAATAAAAACACTGCAGCCTAATTTTTGCCCTTAGTTACATCTTGAGCAACCCAACTGAAAGCAAGACAAAAAAGATATTGTCCTGTGAGGGTTGCACTGGTAGATCCCAAGAGACAGCAAATGTTCAGCCCTGCAGCAGGCGGGGCCTTGACCAATCTGTGCTGCCTGGAATGAAGCTCTCACAAACCTCTTCTTCCCCATCCTGAGCACATATAGGAAACTGCTCATTTCACCATATGCGAATTCTATGGCAAACTTCCCAACATTTGCCTAAAATGTAAATTCATTCATTCAAGACAGCATTTGAGTCAGATACAGGTTCCACAAATGTCAGAGGTAAACTCTTCCAGTTAATATGACATGTTTTTTTCTTGCTCTTCCCACTACTTTATCACACATTCATGCTGAAATGTGGAATCTGACTTTGAAATATCAAGTTTTTTAAGGTTCTCTGGGAATTTACGCATCAACTGTAAAGTGTCTATTTATACAGCTGAACGGGATTATTTCTGCAAAGCAAAACTCTGAAGATCTGAATTCAGTGCCTAGTTCTACGTCTAACTTCCATGGGCTTAGTACTTTGCTATGAAATGGTAACAATAACACTTAAGTTTCATCTAAAAACTTTAATAATTAAAACTTGTCTCTTTCAACAGATAGATGAGCTGTCACTGCAGATTCTTAATTCAGATTATGTCTCCAGGGGGAAATATAAATACTAAAGTTAACAAGTGAATACCTTTTTATAGACTGATCTCCAAAGCTCCATTGAACTACTCCAAAATGTACAGTGGGAAATATACTCCCCATAAAATGTGATTAAATCCTGGCAAATTAGAGACCCCTTTTAAATTCCAGAGACCCCATCTAAAACAGAAAGTGACACTTAAGCAAGAAAGAAAAGTTAATTCCAGTAAAAATATCTGAAAAGCCAGGAACATTGCTATGTGTCTGTCACCTTCTGCCATCTCTTACTTGGTGGACCTTAGATTAGGAGGAGGGCTTGGGTCGGAGACTTAAGAGAATATTTCTATGACAGGAAAATTAATCACAATTTTTTTTTCTTCAAACTTTTCTACTCTTTTAAATAGCACTCAGAGCTATTTCATTCAGGTTATGTTTCAGGCGCTGGGAAACTTTGCGTTTCAAAATGTATGTCCCAAGTGAGCAGAGTTGACCTCAGAGCTTGACATGTGAGCCAAAATTGCTGTTCAGAAGTGCCACCAGAGACAGGCGTTTAAAATCTGATGAAGTTTGCACTTGTTGAATTAGGTAGTCCAAAAAAAATCCAGTGTTTTAAGGATAGCTTTGCTTTGGTCATTAACGCTCCCTCCATCTCCCTCTTGGCAGACATTACCGCTCAAATCAGCACAACGAAATAGCTAAGAAATGGAAAAGGAAGGGACCATTTGAGGAACTAATCCTATGAACTCTTCAGGTTTTTGCCAAACTCAGAAGTGGTTACCCAAACAAAATACAAAGGCACAAACATTAAAATGCAATCAGTGACAGGCACTTATTAGAAGACCAAGCTACCCCAGACTAAGATTTAAGCAGCCCCAGACCGAGAGTACGACAAGTTCAACTCCTTTTAGCATTGATGTTTCCTAATTAGCCAGATGCCATCAAAAACAGCCAAAAGAAAAACATTTGATGCCAGAATGTCAGCACTATCACCTGGATTCATTTCAGAAACCTCCTTTTTTCTCTCTCCCAACTTGCTAGCACACAGAACCAGACTTGCAACAGAGTCCATACGTGTCTGAGTGAGAGGAGCCCCTACAGCATTAGCATTAAAAGGTGGAGAAGGACAGAGGGCAGCAGCTGCCAGCTCCAGAGGGAAGGCTGCACTCACAGCACAACACCCTGACCTGAGACCTCGCCAACCCGCCCCTGCTTGCTCTCGCTTTCTCTGACACTCACAGGTTTAATGCCATGTCTCTGTAGCTTTCCCAAAGAAAAAAAAAAGGGCTGTATTAGAAGTTGATAGTCCACTTTCACAGCTACACTGCAACTGAATGTAATCTTTCTCCTCTTGTGTGACAGCCTTTTTGTGCATTAGATTGGAATAGACTGTTCTGCCACTGTCCAACATCACGCTGACTTCAATGACTTTGTAAACACAGCCCACGACATCAGCAGTGCGCGGGCACACCTGTGCACAGGAGCAGCGCTTTGGGCGCCTGTGGCTGGTAGCAGGGCGCTGTCAGGGTTTAATCGGGTCAGGTCACTCTCTATTTCATCCCTGAACTGCTGCAATAGATCTGAGGTAGGCAGCAGGCCATTCACAACGGGAATGTCTCCCAAACAGTTTTCATTACACACCCCCAGAGGAGTCTCTGAAAGGACCTGTCGTTTCCACCTGAAATGGCCATAACGCTGCCAGTCTTTGTCTTTTGTAAGGTCTTAAAAATTCCTGTCTTTGAGGCTCTATAGAAAGAGTAACCTTAGCAGAGAACACAGCTGTTTTTCAGGGGAAAATCCCCTTGAAACCCATGATTTGGTTAATTGTAGGAGCCAGGAGGAGTGGGGGATGGAAGAGATATAAACATTTTTAATATGATAACGTGTTTCCAATCAAGCTTTACAAGATCCTACACAGCATGGTTTGCAGCAGAGTGCTGAGTGCTGCTGCCTGAAAAGAAGCATGCTTTTTGATCATTCTTTATTCTTCCCTTTCTTTCTCTTTTTCCTTTCAGAGAATAACAAGATTTGTGCAGAGAGGAAGAGAAGACAGAGTCTGCAAGATATATTCCCCCAAACACACCAGCTAGTTAAAGCATATGAATGTGTAGACAATAAAGTTCACACTAGACAGTTAATGAAGCTGGGGAAAAAAATGTGAATTGAAACGTAATGAAAAATTCATACTTTCAGTGCATGAAAAATCAGTGAATGCCCTTTAATTGTTCAGTTTACTTGCAGAGAGGACAACTTGAATAAATTGAAAAAAATATTCCAGGTTGTAAAAAGGAATAATGCTCAGTCCTCTGCATCTTGTGCTGAATTCTTCAGCCCTGCTAGACATGTGAATATGTGAGGATGTGAGTCACTGTAGTCCATCTGGTAGCCCACAGACCAAGGAACCAAATGAGGAGCAGCTGTGTAAGCATCAAACTGGACTCATCCTCCTCCACCCACTCATAGGCTGCAGCAGAAAGTGAGGTGGCTTCTGGAGAGCTGGGGAGCAAGGTACCGGGTTTTGCAGCCAGGGGGAGGAAAGGAAAGTTGTCACCACCACTGGAGGGACAAGAGAGGAAAGGTCATCCCTGAGGAGAGGTCTCTTGGTCCATTTTCCAGTAGCATAGCACCTCTCTCCCTGTCGTCCCTGCTCTTCTGCCAAAAGCATAAATCTCTCTCAGAATGCTTTTCCAACAGGCTGGAGAAAGAGGTATGGAATTATGGAGGAGCCAATGCCAGCCGTAAGCCTGCCATCTGAGAAAGGCTGCAGCTGTACTGGTTAGTGAGACCCTAGTTAACAGAGAGGGTGAGGTGGGAGGAAAGGGGCAGGAGGAAGGTGGGAAGGTCTGATGAGATGCTGAGACCAAAGGGAGAACTGGGAGTAGCTGCATAAGGGGTCTGTCCTTACTTTCTTTGTGTACAGATGCCTCCCAAATGGCTCCTTGCACTGCAGAGCGGATTTCAATACCTATGCTCCTGTCCCTGTCTTACATCAGTATCCTTAAAGACTGTTTGCTTGTTAAATGTTTATTTCTGTGGATCTGCACACGCTTCAGAGAGCATTTATATCGTCTTTCATCAATAAAGCACTTGACAAATGCTTGATTAAACCCCAAAATAGCATCACTTATGCTGAAAAGAGAAAATTTACAAGCATAAATTAATTACATTTAAAAAAAAAAGGAACAAAGGAGAAAAAAAGACAGAAAAGGGATGCAGGAGAAATTACCTTTAAAAGCTCACAAATGAAACCCATGTCAGGATCAGCACCCGCAGCTCTCCACTGCTCTGTTCAGCTCCCCAAGCATACCTTCACAACACAAGACACCCCAGTGCTATTCAGTGTTCACGTTGCGTCAGTTGAGTTTCTCACTGTGGGAACTGTCAATTCATTACTTTTTAAAGAAATGTGACAGGGGCACTATGAGTTCAAGTATAATCCCCTTGAACAAGAAACTTTCACTGATGTTAAGGTTAAAGATTTTGTGTGATATCCTCAAAACCAACTAATCATGGAGTGGTTGAAATGAATTTATCTTGGTTTTGTACTCTGAGTACAATAATTTGTTGCAAGAGGGCTTTATTGGCTTTTCACTGTGAACAGTGCAGCAAAGCAACTCTTAAGCAGCTTGCAGTGACATAAATGGGCAAGAAATGTGTCCACTCCGGCATTCTTGGGCATTTTTTAATGACAGTCAAAAATGCGAAGTGAATTGTTTCAATTTCACAGCCATTAGCAGAAGAAAAGAACAAGTAGGTCAAGACTGGCACGTTAGAACCACTTAAATAAATAATAGTAATAGTCTGACACCTGACCAAAGAAGGATTTTTCCCTTTAGCACGTCTACTAGTTCTTTGTTGAGTCTGGTCTGAATGTGCTATAATTAAAACACAGTGCAGCCTGAAGTCAGAGAAGTTACAGCAAGGGAAATTTGCCCATTATTCTCCAAGAAGATAATCATCAGTAGTCATTAGTCAACCTATTCAGGCAGCAGGCAATATAGATGGATTACTTGTAGATCATGTACCTGCATTTGATCTTTTTATTTCTACAGAAGCGAAAAAGAAAGTAAATTCTATGAACTGCTAGAATTGAATTTCAGTTGTGTACATGACAGCAAAGAAGAGCTTTGTAAAAGCTGGTACGTTGGCATGAGGGGACTTTCTTCTAGAAAAATCTCAGTATTTTGCTGATAACAACATAGCAGTGCCTCCTTAATTTCACTCAAGCCTCTACAGGAACTAAACTACACAGGCTCATCAAGAGAATATGCAAGATACACTGAACTAGCAATAAAAAGAAAGATGTGACTCTACATATAGGCTTTTTCACACACTATTATATCTTTCAACTGTCATCATTAACTGCAATTCTAGAAATGTCTTGTTGTTCTGTTGCCTTTGAAAAATAGATACAGTGATTACAATAGATTTTACTTGGATATACTGAAAAAAAATTTCTCTGACAGGTATATGCTGCTTTTAGTATGCTTCTTCAACACATGTTCATCATTATAATGATTGAATTTGAAAATTTACACATTCTTAGAGGAAAAAAAACCTAAAATCCGTAAATTGTTTTCCCATGGCAATTAGAATGAAAGTCAAAGCTGGAAGAGTAATGGCAACAGAGCTTTACATATTTGTATAAAAGATGAACCCTTCTGTCTGTTCACTGTTTATCAGTAAAGGAGAGGTACAGCACTGCAGCCTAAGAAAGCTGATAATGAGTTTTGCTTCCTGATATCTGGTGGTTCTTGTAAAAATAACAACAGCAACAACAAAACCAAGGTAGGACATCACGGCAACAGCCATCTGTACAGCAGAAATAGGGTGATATTTCTGGTACTAAAGGATAGCTATCCTTTGCAAACTGACTGATGTAACTGTGTCAAACGAAAGCCAACTTTGTACTGATTTCCTTGTCATATAAAAGGCAATGACTCAGTGACTGTCACTTAACGTGCATCTGTTTTGAATGAATAGTAGCATTCATCCACTTCATAAGAAGGATCCCGTTGTGAATAATATAATAAGCATGTGCAAGATAAAACCCATCAGAAGTGAACGTGTCAGTCAGAGTGATAAATATGCTGATTTGTTGATTCCTCCTCGCCTCCACCCAAAACAAGGTAAAACAAATATTAAAAAATGAAAATGTTCCCACACAAGGTAACAAATTTTAAGATCACAATAAAATGTACAAGAACAGTTTCCAGCTGAAAAAAAAGAAAGCTTCTCCTGTATTATATGTACAATGTGGCATCAGTGTTAATTGGCTGAACTTTGGAGTGGGATGTCATAAGAAGTCATGACAACTGCAAAGTGCTTGTCAAAGCCTAAACGGGATGAACCTACTCACTGGCAGGGAATTCCACCTGAAATATGCATTGGAGAAATTTTGTTTTCTTTTAGTTGAAATCTTACTTTTTTTACGCAGTCTGTAACTAACACTTGTGGCACCACTGGGTTGATGCATGCTGCATGCAAATGCTCCAGAAGAAGAGAGATTAGTGACCTGTAAATTGAATAGAAGCCATGAACGCTATCACTCTTTCTGATGCCAAACGGTGGCATGTGACTGCATAGATGGGATTCAGTTGCATAAACATAGTCAGCCAACGCCCTCTGAAACATCTTAACATCTTCTAGCATCCATTCAGGGCTGGCAGGCAAGACCTGCAGATCAATGCTCTCCTGAGCTTTTGACTGCTGCTCTGGAAGGGCACATGTCCCTCACGGGGCTTGCACTGTATCTGCTAGCCCAGGCTCAGATAAAGAATTTCAAATGGCAGCAGATATCTGTGTTTAGGCAGCTGACTCCACCCTTGCTGATTAAAATTGTCCCCTAACTGTAAACTCTCGGAAAGCTACTGAGTCCCAAGCCAGTGAATTTCTTTCAAATTCCTCTCATCTGAGCTCTTTGGATACCACATGTAAGACATTGTGTCATTTTATGGTGGTATTATGGGACTAACGCTACTGATCGAGCTGAAGTTCTAAAGTAGTTTTGCTATTTATGACCCTTCCTTGTAAAATAACTCTGACAAGATATACAGCTCACTAAGAAAGATTGTATAATGTCACCTATCCCTTACTCAGTGCTATCCATAATCGACAGGCATGAATGTGTTTAACTTTATTCACATGAATTTGATGGATCCATTTTATTCCTGTTTTAATAGTTGTCAGAATACAGGCCTAAATGCACAGGTATTATGCTCTCCTGTGATACTTTCCTTCTTCATTCCCAGGATTACATGGCAAAGTCACCATGAAAAATCATCCATCCTATTTAAGAGGAACTAGAGGATTGAATAGCAGTAAGCACCTGACTCTTCATCACTGGATGGTAGCAAAAGCCAGGTGCTTTTTCAAGGGTTGACACTGTTTCTTTTGCTCCCTGTGGCAATTTGGGGAGAATACACTTGCTCCTACCCTTTGCAGAAGTAATTACCTTCAAGCACTGCTGCTTGTATGTTGTACTTCCCACCTGCTGCCCCACTGCTTCACCTGTGAAAGCCTTAATTTGGTGCTTTAAGCATTTATATATTGCTTTACATCTTCAAAGCAGCGTACATGTGTTAATTAAATTACATTCCTAGGAGATAACAAAGTACAAGATACAAAGGCATTTTAAGCACACAGACAGACTATCAAGTTCTAGCGCAACAGGAATAAATTAATAATGACCTTTTATAATGACTGAATTGCATAGCTTTGTTTTTCTTGCAAACAATAAGTCAACTAAAGCTATTAGGAATGGAAACATAACAACTTTGATGTCAAAAATCTGATGGACCTGCAGACCTTGAAACCAACCTACATACCACTGGGGAAAAAAAATGCAGGGGGGAGGAGGGTGTCCTAAGATCTCAAGTGAAAAATTATTTAATTCATGTCCTTGGTTGCACAGGAAGGACTTCTTTATAGAAAAGAGCTATTTGTCACAGATGGCTATATTCACCCCACATTAAAATACAGATGGAAAGAACAGTATTTTCACACATGAACATGTCTTTCTATAGAGTCTTGGGGTCATTTTTGACCAGGTAGTAGCTCCACGAAGAAATTTAGGAAAGGTATAAACCTGTCATGGCCACTGGCACTATTCCTGTCCAAACAGAAGTCCTCCAGCCTTCACCTAGTTGCTACCTTGACAGGGATGTACACACAGCCTTCAGGCATTTGAAACATCCAAAGGTCCTTTGACACATGCAGTTCTGCTTTTGAGTAAGCCCATCACAACTTGGCTCAACCACGCTGAAGAGTTTTCTGCCTACCTCCCTTCCCAGCTTTTTAAGGACCCACCAACTCTGCCATGAGCACTCCTTCAGGCATTGGAGATTTTAATTTAATTTCTGCCCCCATCTAAGAAAACCTGAATCTATTCCAAAAGTTGATCGGGATGGTCACACTGTCCTTTTGGAACACAGAAATACAATGGCATCTCTTTCTTCTCCTGCACTGCAGTTGTAAAGGCCTGAATTACTTTCGGTCCTTCAAAGATACACTGTCGAACTCACGAGAGGATAAAGAGCTGGGCATCCTCCACAGTAGGAAAGCAGATTGGTAAATGCAAGCAAGGATTAAAACTGTTTGGTTGGGGTTTTTTTTCTGGGTGAAGCTAACTAAGCTGTAATAACTGTCTGAGTTTTCTAGTAACAAGTCATGCTGGCTTTGGTGCAACACATGCTTAATTGATCATTCTTCTTCATTGCCTAAGGGATCTAATGTGAGTGATGCAAATTCTGGGTGGATGAATAAGCACAGGTTAGTTAAGTCAACATTAAACATTCAGCCATTTTAGTAGCAAGGCAACAGCTCCATCAGAGTTTTTTTGCAAAATAATTACAAGTTACAATTCCGCTTTCTGATCTCTGCAAATAGGACCTTGGGTAGCTAAGACATCTGGTTTTGCTGAGGCTGACCTATATAATTCATATATTGCCACATACAAACACCCAAACTAGGTCATTAAAATGTTTCCAATACACCACACTATTCGCTGTACAGAACTTCTTCATTCATATCAGAAAATTAGTTTTGACTCACGGGAGAACAGTCTGTTGTTAGTCTTCTTAAACTGATTTCATTCTTCTCACAAAAATGGAAAATGAGGAGCTGAGAGATTACTCACAGTGATGTCCATATTCATTTGAGTTTGCAAAACTAATGTGTGTCTCTGTGTGTCATGCATGTGTGCATTTCTGTGTGTATGAGAGAGAGAAAAAAGGAAAAAAAAAATATTTCCAATTCTCTTACTGGCCTCCTCCTCATTTAGAAATATGTATTAGTTGTGTGAAGTCAAACATGCACAAAGCAAAAATAAACCCTTACAGGTTACCTGTGATTTCTTAGCATTTGCTCCAGATTTTGAGTAGGAAGCATAATCTCTTTAAAATGATCTAACTGTAACTTTTCTCTTACCTTGAAAAGAAGTAGGGGCAGGAGATAAAAGGTAAAAAAATAAAGGACAATGTCATGGGCTGAGCTATGTCATTCTTTCCTTGTACTGATCAATATGTGAAGCCCATTGTAGTACACTTACAACTTTGCCTTTGAAACACAGATCAAGCTGGGTCAATGAGACAAGCTTTTCGTATTAAAACTTCTTTCTTCTGTAGTCTGCGGACAACTTGTGAACCGAGTCTTCTGCTAGATAACTACAACAGCACCTGCTTTCAAATGAGACTTGCTCATAATTGGTTCTTTGTGTCTTTTTTTTTTTGCTTGTGTGTGCTACTCGACTTCCATCAGCAACTTAACAGGCACAGGATATTTTAAAGCCTTTGATCCTAAGAGCTCTTACTCATGCAAGTTATCCTCAGTCACTCCACAAATCTCACTGAAGCACTAGGTAAGAAAAATTAAATAGCATTTTGTGTATAAATGTCTGAAATACAAGAGAATGTAACATACCAAAATCCGATCTACTTTCTTTCAAGGACAACTGCATTTCGGGAAAAGAATAAAACAGTTCAGAAACACAAAAATTTAATTCAGTAATATTTCATGGGCAAATACTTCATATTCAGTTTCAGAGCCACGGGTTTAGAGGAAAACTTTTTGTATAATCCCAGAGGATAAGGGGCTAATGTGTACGTCCCAAACACGTATAGCTGGTCATCTGTGGAGCCAACCAAGGATTGCTGGTAATAACAGACAGGAATTGTGGGTAATAACCAAGGATTATTTGTAATAACAGGCACTGGGAAAGAGCAAGATATGACTGGAGAAGGGAGCCATGCAGAAGTAGGGCAGAACAAATGTCCTTGTTCTAGTTCCTGGAGGTAAACACAGCACAGCACAGCACAAGTGCAGGAATGAGGCCAGGAAGCGGTCATGGACTGTAGGGAGGGATCAGGACCACCCAAGACCCTCAAACCCCTCCGACCCATTTCCAGAAAGATCTGAAAGAATGGACCCTGCATGAGAACTAAGTTGTGTAGAAAGCAAGAAATCTGTCTTCAGGGCAGGGAAACCTATTTATAAAATGGTACGCCCACCAAGCCCAGGTGGTATCCCAGCACATCCCATTAGCTGCATGGATGCTGGAACCAGGACACTGGTGATCTTATCTTTTTTCTTTTCTTTTCTTTTCTTTTCTTTTCTTTTCTTTTCTTTTCTTTTCTTTTCTTTTCTTTT